>JAZEWT010000013.1:10154589-10175293 GCA_036362905.1 Mordacia mordax
CTGAGGATGCCTCCAACGTGTGAGGCGAAACGTCGCGAGGAGAGGAGAGAGAGCCATCGACGCGGCTGTCCCGAGAGAGCAGCTTTTCGAAGCAATCATGAAGAGTAGTTGTCCTGTGGAAATATTGGACTTTTTGCGAAGAGAGTGGAATCCCCTCCGCTGGAATAGATCACTTGTAGACATGAGCACCGTAGCTAGCCATTGTTCCAGTGTCTAGTTGGTTGGCAGGTCACGTGTGGTGGGGTAGAGTCTAAACACTGCTACCTCTCCCACGATGTCTATCCAACGTGGAAGAGTAGGCCAAATACTATGTAGAGCAGTCGAGTGCAGCTGCTATCGGAAGCCCTTTTATCCTGCAGTAGCATGAGCAGGGCTGTGCTTTCAACTTGATCTTTTACAGTGCCGAGAAAATGCCATTATTTCGAAACGTTTACAACCACTACGGCGGTGGCAATGGTGGCGGCAGCTATCAGAACAGAATATTATTGCATAATGGCTAAAATGTAACCGTTGGCAGGAATGGTGGCGGTGAAGGGGCACGGGTGTGTCGAGTTTTGCGTCGAGCTCAGTATTTTCTCCATAAGTGGAAAATTGGCTTGGGGACCTGAGACGGTAAGAGAGGCAGTAAAGCTGTAGCGCAAGCGAGCCTGCCGCATTCATCGTGTCGGCCGTGAAGCCGCCTTAGCCGCACAGTGCCTCTGAATTCTAACGAGCTCCTTCACGCAGGCAGCCGTTCAGCTCTTTCTGCTCCGTGCCCAAACCATCCTTAATCCTGCAGACATAACACTGCGTCACTACGTTGGCAGCGGTGAGTGAGCACACGAAAAACAAGCTATCAACGTGGGGATCTCTCTGCTCTGGAGGATGTGTCGCCCGCTTTTTTATTTTCTTCGTCTTCTGTTTCTTAATTCTTTGAAAACCTTGAACATTGCGATGAAATGATGAATACATTTCTTTGTCATATCTGAGTTGGAGCACCTATTTCTTACTTTAGTACACTGGAGAGAATTCATCCTCCGACGAAATCAGGGACTTGGTTTGCTAGACTGTTTCAACTCATCCACCAATACAACACTCCGGATCATATCAGGTCACCCAGGAACTCACCAACTTACCCATTCACACCCTCATCACTTATCTACTCACCGCTTCTTACCCACTCTGTCACGACACTACAGGCCACCTAACCACATTGGCTTCTTTCCTTGCTCCACTCCACATTGAAGTTCAGTTGTATGATAGTAAGGAGTTGATATAAATGTTAATAATAAACACGATAACTCTTCATTGATTACACCTCCACTCAGTGATATTTGTTTCTGGCTGCTTACAATTTTGAGCCTTTGGGCCTATGCTCAGCAATCACGATTTAATAAGATTAATATAATTTGTCGCTCATAAATTCAACACCTGGTCATGGACAAGATACAAATACAGAGGATTGAGGAGACTGCACAGAGGCGGGGAAGGCAGCCATACAGTCTGCCGGCACCAACTTTTGCCAGACACTGTTTGCTATATATTATGACGTTATCGGCCAATTAATTAATGAGGGTTTTTTTAGTTGTGGGAGGAAAGCGGAGAACCCGGAGGAAACCCACGCAGAACAGAGGGAAAACACAAAAACTCCAAACAGAAAGGTGCCCGAGGCCGGTTTCAAATTGCGTCTGACAGAAATGTCTTTCTGTTAGGTACATATGTGACCCTTGCACCACCCCATAACCCATTGACACCTTCCAATGCCAACTTCGAGACCCTGTTGCCACGCTCCGTGGTTCAATGATCCGTGCCTTACTTTGACCCAGCCAAGCCATCGCCACAAAATACTAATTCAGCCGCTCGCTATGCTCGCAAACAATTACCTCGCATCTGACTATACGAGAAGCGCTCACGATGAACGAGCGTGTGTGTCCGCGGCGAGACCATCGCAGTCCCTCTTGTGACGACGACCGTTCCTCGCATTCTGAGTCACAGTGGTGGTGGTGCTTCCCGATACAAGTGTGCTTTGACTTTCATTAGTTCCCTGTTCATATCGTTATGATGGTTTTGTTTTTATTTTATTTTTCATTGCTCTCGTCGCATCAGTGCCCCCAAGGTCACTCTTTGTTCCCACGATTTCTTAAGCTCTCAGTTTGTTCAGCAAAATAACCTTGAAACTTAAACCCCTTTATCATCATCATCATCGTCAGCCACGATCTATTCACTGCTGGATGAAGGTGACCTAAAGTCATCACCATCACGTATAGCTCTGGGAAATGAAGATCCGCAAAGTGTCAGCATGGCAGCGGATTCTATCGCTCCGTTTCCGGGGTGAACTTCCTCTGTCACGTTCCCTCTTCGCTGCTTCTCCATCGTTCGTCAGCCTCGCCCATTGACCATTACCGTCCCGCCTGCATGCTTACTGTTCTCATATCTACGAACATTCATGTAGGTTAATGAATTGCCACTGCACTCTGTCGGCATTGACCTTGACATAGGGGAGGTAGGTACAATAAACGTGGTATTCGCTACACGTGGGACACCTGTTGAGATTTAACGTACCCTGCCCTCCCACCCCCATCCCTAAACAACACTCCCTCTCCCAACTGCCCGTGCATCAATATCATTATCAATACCTGCTGAATCCTGTACAGGGTTGCGGGGCACTGGAGCCTGTCCCAGCAGACACAAGGTGCAGGTTGGAGTTATACCCAGGATGTGATGTCAGTACATCGCAGGGCACTGGGGGCAATTTCTTCAGCAGGACATTTAACATAGGGGGCATCATAACCTTGGTCGGTGGGAGGAAACCGGAGTACCCGACAAAAACCCACATGGACACGGGGAGAGGGAGAATACGCAAACTCCACACAGAAAGGTATCTGAGTCGGAAATCGAAACCGGAACCTTCAATGCATGCCTCTGCAATACATGTTTCAATGTGTGGTACCACGACTTGGACCGTGGACTCGTGACGGCTCGGCGGTAACACCACGGCGAGGTTCCGCACTCACTCCGCGATCGTTCAGCCAGCGAGCAGAGACTTCTTGACTTTTGATGCTTTGTTGGAACATCGATGCGGGCCCGGGGCATAACGAAACACGAGCAGCCGCCTACATGTTGACGTCTCTTCATCTCCTTGATCTCCGTCCGACTCCTGGCTCGACTGACTGACCCCCGGCTCGACTGACTGACCCCCGGCTCGACTGACTGACCCCCAGCTCGACTCCTGACTGACTGACCCCCGTCGTTCAGTCCCCGGTCGTCGTCTCTCTCTCCACCAATCACCGCCGCTCCCCCCCATGTCTCCGGCCATCGTCCCTCTCCCCACCAATCACCGCCGTTCCCCCCCTCCCCTCGTGCCCCCCCTCCCCCCAGATGACATCACGCAAACATCACGGGACAATGAGTCAATAACAGGAGTTCGCAATCACGGGATTATATGAGTTAACAACACGAGGCTGAGATCAGTCACGGGTCTCGTAGTCGTACTGTCCGTTTGTACTGTCCGCCTTAAAAAGCCCCAACTCCACAAATGCATAAGCCATGCGTGGTCTCATTGAGTCTGTTCCAACCCCGTTGGCATGAATTACGTAATACGAGCTTTCAAACGAAGACTACTTTATTGCATTTTTGTGGAGTTATTTAGGACAACTATACAAATTCAGAATTACTATCCCAAGCTTTTCTTATGGGATAGTCGTGTCGAGTGCTGCCCCTCTCCGAGGATGTCTCAGAACGCCAGATGATGCCTCCAGCTTGGCGATCCCGAAAGAACAACTTTGGAAAGCAGTACAAACGTGTAAAGATCCCGTATAGCTTTAAAAGACTAGGGGCAAGTGCCATTAGTGAGCTCTTCGACAAACTCAAGAAACACTCATACCTCCAGATTTGCCAATTAATGCTCTTGGTATGAAATGTATAAATGTTCTGTCATTTTTCAATCCAATGAAGGCCTCCGCACAATGCGTCAAGCACTCGTACTTGTTTATCCACATATATCGCAGAGCACACTTTTGGGGCAATTTACTCAATAGGCCAATTAACTTATGCAGGAGCGCGACTTTAGACAGTGGGAGGAAAGCGGAATTCCGCAAAACCCACACAGGCATGGGGAGAGAACACACAAACTCCACACAGAAAGGCACCCGAGCCGGGAATCGAACCCGGGACCTTCTTTCTGTGAGGTGGCAGCTCTACTCACTGCGCGAAACTGGGGTAACATGGGTTCATAGTGCGCTGCGCACTGACCATTGCACCCAGTCAACTATTATTACCACAAAAAAATAACGAAATTTCTTTTCATCTCTTCCAAAGTAAAGGATTGATTTCTGGATTAGAACATAATTCTTTGAATTTTTGGTCTTGTTACATTTTTTATTGGTACGCTCACTTATTCATTTTTAAGTGGTTTATTGATTAATATTTAAAAAGGATAATCCTCTATGGCTTTAATCCGAGCCGGTATGTACCTGCAGGAGTAGTTTGGGTTGTGGTAAATCTCAGTTCCCCACGTGTGTGAATGGTGTCGTGATGTGTGACTTAAACTGAATGCGAAAACACGAACGTTCTAGAAATTGCCACGATGTTTATTTCACTTCTTCAGACAGCTCTGCACGCTAACCACGAATGGAGATTAACCTCGACTCTGTTTTTTTTTCCAATTGGAAGGTATTCATCTAATGAAAGAGCTGGGTTGGAAGGCAGCCACGTGATTAGCTGGCGCCAACATTTTCCAGACACTGCATCCTATATATTGAGTGTTTTTTTTATTTGTGGAAGGAAACCAGAGAACCCGGAGGAAACCCACACAGAACAGGGAGAGAGGACACACAAACTCCACGCGGAAAGGTTCTCGAAGAGGGAATTGAACGGCCTCAGGCAGCACTTTCCTTGTGTGAAAAGCCATCCTGCCGTTTCAAACGCGGCTGTGCAAACACCCACCCCCCAGGAGCTTCTCGTGTTCTAGTGATTCTCTCTCTCTGTCTGAGTGTGGCGGCTTCTCTGCCCTGATTTAGCTGTTGGCTGGGTTGAGCCAAGAGCCGTGTTGTGATCACTTGGGAGCATTTGGATGAAGGGATGTCTGAGCTCCATTCCATTGTCTCTGCTCCACAGACCATAAGCAGACAACTCCTTTACCTTTTGTGGCCGTGGCCCTGGGTGACGCTAGTACGCCCGGCCCAATTTTCTGACAGGTTTTGAGCTCGAATATTGCTTCTGCTGCTCCCCCTACTCAGACTCACAGCTCGTGTTTATTCCCTGATCTCTGAGCTTAGCTATCCTGTACAATAGATGATCCGGGATAATCCTTTACATCACCGTGGAGAATCTGAAAAGGTGTACAACATGGATTTGTTGGCGGAGCAGCTAGCGTGTTCTCCCCATGTCCACGTGGGTTTTCGCTGGGACTCCGGTTCTGGTACGCTGGTTCTGACCACAGTCAATTGTGCCTGCTCTATGGTAATGGACTGGCATCCTATCTGTGCCTTGCGCCCTGTGTCTGCAGGAATGGGGTTTGGCTCACCACAACCCTGTATGAGATTAAACGAGGACTGACAATGAACTCATCTCATCTCATTGTCAGAAACCGCTAGTCCTGTACAGGGTCACGGTGAGCTGGAGCCTATCCCGGCAGACATAGGGCGCAAGGCAGGGATATACCCACGATGGGACGCCAATCTAGCACTGTGGGAAATTTAGTTTGCAACCGGAGTGCCCGGCAAACACCCACGCGGACACAGGGAGAACATGCAAACTCCACACAGAAAGGCACCCGAGCCGAGATTCGAATCCGGAACCTTTTTGCTGTGAGGTGACAGCGCTACCCACTGGGCGACTGTGCTGCTCCACGAAATATTTAATTATTTTTTAACAAGTTGGAACCGTCTGCTTGTGCTCCAGGATTCACCCCGTGGTGCGCACCGACGCTGGAGCATACCGCTGTCAAGTGGAAGAGCATGGAAGCCAATCGGTGGTGCTGTCTGACGAGGGATTCCTTAGGGTCGAAGGTCAGTGGAAAACATGCCACGAGCCTTAATTTCCCTGAATGCTCTTCTTTGGGATAAATGTGACGGGCACTTCTTGGCAACGTTTCACCTCCCATATATTAGGCATCATCAGGCTTCTGTTACGCGTATGGGTGGTTATTATGTGAGCAACAGTGCCCACAGCAGAGGTAGAGTGATGAAATCAGCTCCTGTGCAGTACATAGATGGATTGTTGCATCACAAACCCATGCAAATGGAGGCAGCTTGAGAAGGCCCTCATCCAGCAGTGGGTCCATCATGGCAAAGGAGATGCCTCTGATGTAGCTAGTCAAAACATCACTAACTCGAGAGGAAAAACGCTCTCCACGGCTATCCTGAAAAAGCAGTTCCCGCGAGTGAATCTCGCGCAGGCTGGCTGCCACCCCAGCTTCTTCGAGATGCGATCGCGCTTGCGCGTACACTGTACAGACCCTGCGCCGCGCCACAGTTGCGGCTCGTAGAGCGCGTTCGTAACCCCCCTCCCCCCCTCGCCACGGCCACCCTTCTCTCCGCAGGGCTGCCGAGCTTCACGCAGAACCCCGCGAGCCTAAACGTCCTGCGGGGGGCCACCTTCAACATGACATGCGCCGCCATGGGACCCCCCGATCCCGTGTTCATCACCTGGTACCGTAATGGGATCCTCTTCAACCACCGGGAGGTGTCCCCCTCTCTGCTGCTTGTGCCAGGTGCGCGTGGTCGCTTAGTGTTTGTTTACTCATTATTGTTTTTGGGCCGGCTGAGTGGTGCAATGGTATTATAATAATTATTATCAGACACCCTTACCCAGGGTGACTTACATCATTATAGAGGTGTAGTGAGGAAACCACAGAGCGGTGAGGGGAAGGCAGCCATTCATTCAGCCGACCCCAACATTTGCCAGACACTGCGTTACATTATGATGTTATCGGCAAATTAATTAACAAGTATTTTGTTTAGATGTGGGAGGAAACCGGAGAACCTGGAGGAAATCCACGTAGAACAGGGAGAGAGACCACACAAACCCCATACCGAAAGGCACCCTAGGTGGGAATCAAATGCTGCCACTGCGCCACCCTGATAACATCTGCCCCTCAAAGAAAAAAAGGTCCTGC
Source organism: Mordacia mordax (assembly GCA_036362905.1). NCBI lineage: Eukaryota > Metazoa > Chordata > Hyperoartia > Petromyzontiformes > Petromyzontidae > Mordacia > Mordacia mordax. The sequence continues at coordinate 10,161,686 of JAZEWT010000013.1, forward strand.
CCAAGACAGTTCGATCCCCACCTCTGGCGCCTTTCTGTGCGAAGTTCGTGATTTCACTTCCTTTGTTCTGTGTGGGTTTTCTCCAAGTTCTCCGTTTTCCTCTCGCAACGGATAAAGAAAGTATTAATTAATTTGTCGATAACATGGTAATGTATATAAAGCAGTGTCTGGCGAGCTGGTGGGGGCTAATGACCGTGTGGCTCATTCTCTCTCCTCTCTGCGGTCTCCTCCCTACGCCTCTGTAGCCACATCTCACCTGTGACCGGGCGTGGAATTTACGCGGCGCGTTACAAATTGTGTTTATATTGTTCTTTTTCCCGGGCCAGAGCAGTGGCGCGGTGATTCGCGCTGCTGCCTAACAGCGAGAAGAAGCCGGGTTCGATCCTCGGCTCGCACGTTTCTCTGTGGAGTTTGCGCGTTCTCTCTCCCCGTGTCGGTGTGGGTTTTCGCCAGGTACTCCTGTTTCCTCCCACAGTCCAATTAGACGCTGCCTAAGTTAATTGGCCTGCTAATTAAATTGACCCAGTTGCCTTGCGATGGTCTGGCATCCCATCCTGAGTATAGCCCTGCTGTGTGTCCTGTGTCTGCCGAGATAGGCTTCGACCATCCCACGAACCTTAACAGAATTAAGCGATTACTGATAATCTACTGTAGAGATGGGAAAGGGGGTTGCAATACAACGTGGATGCTAAGAAATTTAAATTACCTTCACCCCTGTTCACACCTATGGCACCTGCCGCACACGATTGTCACCCTACCCTACACGGACCAGGCTCGAACCTGCTTGGCTTCCACGGTGTAACGAGATCGGACTCAACTACACAGACCGTCGTCGCGCCAGCGCCGCGTATCTCCCCCGCGTACGATCACGTCGCTGCTGCCACGAGTTGTTTGACACGACGGCCGACGTTTCTCCCCCACATTGCCGGGGACTTCTTCAGCTTCATCGGGGCGAGATCAGGGCACGTTCAGGGTGACGCGGTGGTGTTCGGTCAACGCCAGCGTCTCGTTACGATTGGCGGATTGCGTCTTCGGTGGAGAGAACGATTATATTGACACAAGGTCTCCCTGTGCCTCTCAGAACAACGTGGCCATTATGAGCGCACGTTTTGGAGACACGTAGCAAAAAAAAAGGAACACCATAGCAATTTTATCAGTGGTAATTTTTTTCCTTCAAAAAGAATTCGCCAGCCAGGCTGATAACAATCCACCGCCCCCATTCCATCCCTCCCCTCTCCTCCTAGGCATTCATGTAGTGAATAATTTCAATTTGAGGTGGGGATTTCATGTAACAATCAATTCCTTGGATATATATGGGTTTTTATTTGTTGCGGTGCAATATGGTACCTTTAGTGGCTGTAGGCATTACAGAAACTGACGGCATGCGATGTTGCACAGACAGAAAACTGTACCAACCCACACTGACCAGCCTGGTAAAATATAGTCAAACAACCCCTAAAACCAATACACCGACGTGAAGAGGCCTTCATCCAGCAGTGGATCAACAAATATCTGTTTATTATTTCTATTTATATGGCTACACAATATACGTGACCTTAATCAAAAGGGATGCGTCGCCCATACGAAGAGTAACCTTTTGCACCAGAAATCATGCCAACCGTGGTTGTGGAACTGGGACCCGCATCAGCTGAAAATCTCAAACAGAAGTAAAGCGGTGCAGAAACTTGACAATGCATGTTTTCCATCGAGCATAAGAAGTGGAATCCCATTTTAAAGATGATTCCAATTGAACCGTCACGATGCGGGGCTAGATGGGTGTCAGAGTAGGGGATGGGAGCGGGGGTGAGGGGGGGGCTCAAGGGTTAGGATGCGGTGAGTTCGAGGCCTACTCATCTTGGACGCATGTTTGCTGTATCGGCATAAATGAGCGGAAAACTAAAAAAATACTGATTGAAAAATCCGCAGCTGCTGCCACTTTTCTTGCGCTGTTTACAAAACAGATTTGCCGATTCAAATAAAAACAAGCGGAAGAAGCGGGGAGTGGATTTTTCACTGTGTGCATAGTTATGTAATTTGAGCTTGCTTAGTCATGTGTTGGCGTTCGTATAATGTATGAAACGTTACTGCAGGGACTTGTGCCATATTAGACGAATGCTTTTGAAGCTATTTGTAAATAATTTAACTTGGTAAACGTTTTACTCTGAAAAGGTTTTACTTGATATATATATGGCTCGGATGTCATGTGCTCAGGCCGTTCAGGGTTAATTTGCACAATCCACAGCTGGATGAAGGCCTACCCGCTCGTGCTAATGATGATTTATGATCGCTCTCCACAACAGTTTTTTCGAGATAGTGGTGCCAGTGAGTGTTCCCGCTCTCTCTGTCAGGTATGTTTCGCCCCCAATGTTAGAGGCATTCTCAAGTGTACTTTGACTGAGGATGCCTTAAATATGGGAGATGAAACAAACGATGCGCCAGAGAGAGGGGGAGTGCTTAACACGGCTATCCCGAAAGAACAACTTTGCAAATCAGTAATTATGCATTTAGCATGACGAGCATGGCTTACATTTGTACAATAATAATCATTATTATTTAGATTTTTAAATACCTATTTCACGTAGAACTCTAGGACATGTAAAATGAGAAGCACAGTTAAGCTCAATAAAAAAATAAGGCAGCGCAAGACAATTTTAAGATAAAAATTGTATGTGCAACAAGCGCATTTCACCCGTTAAGAACTTTTTGCCTTGTTACCCATCTTTTAAATATGTAACGATGCAATGGTTTGGAGTGGCCCTCAGTTGTCATCGGACTGCAGAAGGCTGCAAATTTGATAGAGGGCCCACAGGGTTTGTTTCACCATATTTTACCACGCTGGTCAGAGTGGGTTGATGAAGGAAGGGAGCCAGGCCCTGATGTGCAATGGAACTCCGATTGCTGGGTTTATAGTTGAGGGTCCTAACTGCTGCCCCACCGCTCCACTACTCTGTATTTAAACACCGTGTTCGCTTCAAATGCTTCTCAAGCGCTTCCTTCCCCAAAAAGCTCCTGGCACATGGCATGAAACGTCAGACACTGCGCCTAAACGCCGCGCGGTATGACCTGAAAACATCATTAAGAGACGGTCATAATTGTCGTTTATCTCCCAGGCCTATCGAACACAGGGCGTACAACAACACCACGATTGTACATAGCTCATAGCCCACGGGGCACGATAGCCATCCCAGTAAATAGAAATTCCGTTCATTCCAGGAATTAAAAATGCTTCTTATCCTTGGACATAAGGGGGCACACATTTTTTTGTGGCAGCGCATTTTTCAAGATTTATATATGTGTGTATATATATATCTGCAAAGCCAAACAAATCTTTCAACATTGAAAACAACAGCTGCTTTATTTTGTGAAGAAACTGTCTTGGGTCATTCATAACACGTGGCCTTGTGACACCATGAGGTTGCTTTCAATCACCGCGGAATGAAGCGTGTAATGTATTCTGCAATTTTTTTATTGGCGAACGCTTTGAGCGCCGTGGTAGCGACGTGTTGCTTCATTCGCATGGTATGCAGGAGCCCGTGGGTTCGATCCCAGATCCGGATGGAGGATGCATGCTCTATCTGTGGGGAGTTTGTGAGTTTTTTCTCCCCACAGCCGTGTGGATCGCTCTTTGGGGGGCCGTTTTGCCTCCCTCCGCGTTTGGAAATAGGCGTTGAAATTATTCAGCTGCTACTGTAATTATTACTGAGACATACCATGTTTGGTGACGTAAGCCACTTCCATGACCGATAACTTGTCTTCACGTGTGGCTGGGTCACCTGTGAAAAAGAAACTTCGTAGCTCAGTGGACTTTACCTGACAAGTAAAATAGTTTACGTTTACTTCAAAGTTTTCTCCCGACTCCTACGTATAACCCTCACGCTACGCCACAACACACGTGCTTGCTTCCAATGTCGCGTTGCTTCACGCTCTCAGGCAGCTTGTCCAGCTGTATGCCGTGTACCATCTCGCTACCGCATTTTTATAGTTTTTGCGCAAATAAAGCGGTGCTCGACTGCTGTTGTGAAACACAAGCAGTCCCCACAAACTGGATTCGGACGACAGCAAGCAGGCATGATTACACAGGAAGCGTTTTCCATTGGTATGATTTTTATTCTTTGGCATTGTTGTGAGACTGTAACATCCTACTGCTGGGCAAAGGCCTCTCCTCACAACCCCCTCTCTCTCCCTTCCCCAGCTGCTCCTGTCTAGTGGTGACCTCTGATCTCTGGATGTCATCTCTGACTTCCTATCTTTCCTTGCTCTGTCACCCTCTGCTTCTCTTCTCCCACCCATGTCCAATCGATACAAAAACATTATTCTGCAAATTACTCAATTAGGAAACACGCCAATATCACCCCTCTACTGGTTCAGTACAAGCAAAACTTTGGACTGTTTTGACATTCAGTGTTTCATCGGCAGTCAGGCTTACTTGAGTGAGAAATTGTCCGTGGTTCACATTTTACAGAGTTTTAATTTACTTGCAAGTTATTCGCTCGGGATAAAGCGTCACAATCATTGTTCCCCTACCATCAAATTACCGCAGACTTTGCAAAACATCGCTGCATCGTGACAGCCTTACTTTATAAGAACAACCGCGTGAATACCAAACCGACTCGAGCTTTGATTTCTTTTACTTTAGCAATGGCATCGATGACCTCTGCTCATCTCTTATTTCTCCAACCAATCTCTTCCACTTTTAAAACACGTCTCTCCACAGCTTTTTTGGCAAACTGTCCTACAATATCGTTTCCCATGTGCGATTGACCATGGATCACACTGGGTTGTTGGATGCACAAAAAGTTTGATCTTAAGCACTGCGTTCTCTCGTTGGCACTTGTTCAAAAGTGGCAGCAGATGTTCAAGCGGCTTGCAAATGTGCATGGCTCCATTGAGCTAGTGATTCATTATTTTTCTTTTTAGTATCTTGAGGATTTATTTCAAGGCAGCGGCTTCAGCAAAAAAAGATGTTCTGTTCTCCCCACCCCAGGAGAGGACACGAGCGCCAAGTATTCGTGCCATGCGTCTAACTTGAGGGGCGTCAGCGTCTCCCACAATGCAGTGGTCAACATCAAAGGCAAGTTGGGCAACACCAATGATGCCCTCTTTCTATTGCTTCCCGCTTGGTCCATTTAACTCCACTTGTTCACGAACCGACCTCGATATTCAGCCTTGGCGTCTCACACATTATCTAACCATGCACGAGAAAACGACGCTGGTGGTGGTGATTATGCCACGCGCGACCCGTAATCCGGCGCTGTGCAGGCAACGAGGGTTCGTGGATCACCACACAACCATTGCAAAACTCCCTTCACATGGGCGTCTAGGTGATGCCCTACCCTGGCTCGCCAGAAGAAGTTTGTACAGCAGAGTACGGACTGATATTTATTACCTGACCAAAGTGTTGCGCTCTCACTCACACGCATGGGTTTTCTCCGGGTACTCTTATGTCCTCCCACATTTATATAGAGGGAGTAATTGACTCGCATTCTGCATCTCTCTCCCTGTCTCCCCACATCTCATCGTCTCTCTCCGTCCACTCGTTCTCCCCACCTCTCTCCATGCCCCTGTCTCCGCGTGTCGTGCGCACAGAGGTGCCCACTGCTCCCGCAGCCGTGTCCGTGCCGAACGCGTCCGCTCACTCGCTCAACGTCTCCTGGGTGCTCGGCTTCGAAGGATTCTCTGCCATCATGAGCTGCGTCGTCCAGGTTGGCACAGCACCCCTTTATTGTGATGAATAAATAAACGAAAATTTAAAGTCCTCATGGGCTGGGTCGTGTAAAAGTAAAAGTGTCAAACTCACCTCCATCTGACACAGCCCATCACTAGGGTTTTGTCACATGACCAGAACCTAGTAAATTATTGCATCGCACCTGTAAGCACATTTAAAATGCAAAAGGAGGAGATGGAGCAATGAGATCGGCATGTGTGCGGATGCTTAAACGGATTGTTGTATCATGGAACCGTAAAGAATGGAGATGGCATGGGGAGACCTCCTTCCAGCAGTGATGACGGTTTATGATATTTAAAAGCATAGCCTAATTGCACTTTTGCTCCCAGATTAACAGAAATGACCTCACTCTGGACACCAGCGGCACCAGCAGCCCCATCCTCCTTCCACATGGATCCACCGTCACCTCTACAGGCCCCGTTGTCACCACCCCAGGCTCCGCCCTCATGCTGCGTGGCTCCGCCTCCAACAAGACAGCCAATGAGGAAGCCTGGGAGGTCACTGCTGCCCCCTTTCCGAGCTGGCACGTGATCAAAGGCTTGGCCGCCATGGCAACGTATCGGCTGCACGTCGCCTGTGACAATGAGGTCGGCCGCTCCAATTGGTCAGATTGGTCACTAGGCAACACCACGGAAGGGGGTAAGTGTGAGTAGGTGATACATTATTTAATAACTGCTCAGAGTCCAAAGATATGCTGCCTAGTTTAAACGTTATGATTAAATTTCCCCAATATTCTGAGATTATATCTTTCTTACTCCTTCCTACTGGACAACTGTTAAAAAGGGCTACATCGCTCAACGGTTCAATCTACTTTATATATAAAAAAAAAAGTGAATGAACTGTGAAATATTAACTTACGATCATCTCCGGGCAGAGTGTTTTACAGCCTAGATCTTCATTAATAAAGTGATTTTTGGCATAGGCCACAATAACATTGCCAAAACTACATCATCATATATATGTCATGTATAGGTTGTGAGAATTGGGGCAGTGTGATGATGCGATGAGTGGCGCTGCTGCTTCAGAGCAAAAAGCTTTTGTATTTGATTCTCGGCTCGGGTACCTTATGTGTGGAGTTAGCATGTTCCACCCGTGTACACGTGGGTTTTCACCGGGTACTCTGGTGTCCTCCTACAATCCAAAGACATGCTACTCAGGTTAACTGTCCTCACTAAATTGCCCCCAGCTCCCTGAGAAGTTGTAACTTGCTTACCCCTCCCCACTGAACAACTATTCAAAAGAGTTATATAGCCCAATGATTACTGCCAGCATAAATACAAACCGACTGGCTGGCTGTATTGTCCTTAAAAATTCGCGCGAGCGAGCCGCAACAACTATAACCAATGTAATAAAGCGCTCATACGCCATGTGACTTTATTTTCATAGCCTAACACAAGGCCCAATCGTGAATCACCCATCAAAACGGAATTTACTTTGTCCACTTGTGTATCTTAGTTTGTTAATTTTATTTTGTTGGCTCATCCACCCCGTGTCGCCCGTGTTGCCGTACGCCAGTGCCGGAGGTGGCGCCAGGGAACGTGTCGCTGGTGCACAATGGGGTCTGGATCGATGTCACGTGGGCAGAGGTGCCACCGGCGCTTGCCAACGGCGCCGTGCGTGGATACCGCCTGCTCTACTCCGTGCAGGGCGCTCCACCGGTACGGCACCAGCACCATCGTCGCCGGCGGCCATGATCTATTTGGTGCTGTTGTTGTTGCCGGTTTAAACGGAAGGTATCCAGGTTTACCCGGATAGGCCCTTAGCTGTGACCTTTCACTCCCAGTGCAGCAATCAGCATAGCTCCTACCGACCTCAGTACGGTAAAGTACAAAAACACTTGCACACATCTCAATAACTCAGTGCGTTTGTCAACAATGCTGTTGCCTTGAAAGAAGTCGTGAAGTGGATGACATTTCGGACATTGACCCTTCGTCCACTTACCCGTCTGGCCTGTCTCCTATGCTATGATTCCTGTGGCGTTTGTTTGCATTGTGCACTGTCGCCTCGCAGCAGCATCATTACCACCTTGTAATTCCCACGTTAACATCGAGGTGACGTTGATAACGGTAAATCATCGACAGGCACGTTGCCACCCTTGCAGGAGGTGCTAGACGCGGGGAAGAGTGCACGAGCGCGGTTCAACGTCTCTACGGTGGATGGAGGCAACCTGACGGTGCAGGTGCTGGCGTACACTGCCGCCGGCAACGGGCCCCCGAGCGTCGAGCTCACGGTGCATCTGCACCAGCCTAGTGAGTCCTACGGTGCAATTGAGTTCCGTCTGGGCAGTGGCCCCATGTGCGGTGAGTCTCGCAGTGCAGTGAGCCCCGCGATGCGGTGGGTTCCCCGGTGCTGTGAGTCCAGCGGTGTGGTAATCCCCCCGGTACGGTGAGTCTTGTGGTGCGGAGAGCACATTGAAGTGGGGAGTTCCATAGTTCCATGGTTTGGGGAGTCGTCGATGCTGAACCCAGACCGGTCATAAATGAGAACCAGCCACGTTTCGTAAGAAACGCAAAGCAGAATTGCTGACTACAGATACGCAAGCGAGTTTTACCCTGACCGCTACCTGTCAGCTTCCATAGAGCTCATCAAGTGCGTCCGACAACAACTTCGTACTTTAATAGCGTGTTGCATAATCCATGCTTGATGGTACATGTTTTTCTTAATGTGTTTTTCAACACCGCAAAAACAAATCTGTGTCTGGCTAAAGGCTATAAGTCTGCTGTTGCAGTAAGAACAGAAGGTTTTTCAGCATGAGTCATTGCTCTACTATGAAGACTATAATACAGACAGACAGGTATGGGTGGGCTGGTGGGTGTGTATGCAGGTGGGTGGGTACACATTTAGCCGAGTAGACAGGTAGGAGGTAGACAGGAAAGGCAGAAATAGACGGGAAGGTTATTTAGTCGGTTGGCTATTTTTTCTGTTTGAACTTACAATGTTAGTCGTACATTATATGTTTAGTCTGTGGAGCTCAAGTAAAGTAATATAATGCAGTCAGGCCACCGTACAGAGTGTAGTATAGAGTGAAAGACAGATGGTCAAAATCCAGAAGGGTAATTAGATGGACAAACTTGCAGACAGGTGTGCTGACAGACAGAGATTGACAAACAAACAGACCAACATGCAGACAGACGCACTGACATGTAGACAGTTGGACACATGGAGAAAGAGAAAAAAAACATAATTTCCTCCCCTGAACCATTTTGCTCCAGCTGGGATCTCAGACGCGCACTTTGCACAGGGTGTGATGTGGCGTGGGTAACTTCCTCCGTACCGCAAGCCAAACGCCGCATTTCACTCCAAACCAATCCATCTCTATCCATCCCCCGGGAGTCCTTGCAGAGTAGAGGCATTGTGGAACAAAGGGGTTAATTGTTTTTAACATTTTCCAAGGTGGGCGGTGCGGTGGCCCAGTGGTTAGCGCTGACGCCTCACAGCAAGAAGGTCCCGGGTTCGAATCTCTCGGCTCGGGTGCCTTTCTGTGTGGAGTTTGCATGCTCTCCCCGTGTCCGCGTGGGTTTTCGCCGGGTACTCCGGTTTCCTCCCACAGTCCAAAAGCATGCTCCTGGATAGGTTGATTGGCTCGCAGACTAAAATTGTCCCGCAATGCCCGGCGATGGACTGGCGTCCCGTCGTCGGGTGTATTCCTGCCTTACGCCCTGTGTTTCCGGGATAGGCTCCGGCTCACCGTGACCCGATATAGGATTAAGCGGTTTCAGATAATGAGATGAGATGAGATTTTTAAAGGTTGAAAGTGATGTATGCTTTAGCTGTGGATGTCTGCGTGTAACCAGGGCGGTATGATAATGCTTGTCAAGATGATCCGACGAGAATGAAATTTCAGTATTAAGTTGTGTTGCTACTAGGGACCAGTGCTATTGATGACCACCAGACAAACCGATTAAAGTGTTAATGACCAAGATTTGTCGACACAAACCGGAGAAAAAAGGACTAATTACGAACATGCAAATGCATTTCGCTTTAACTGGTACTGCTACCCATGAAATTACATGCCACTTTGCAAGGCTACAGCTCTCTATACAAATCATCAGTGATCAAGCTGAGCCCAAAAATGCGCTAAGCTTGAGAGCGATGGTTTCATCTTTGTGTCGTGAGTCCCTCCGAGCTTAGCTCAGAGACACAGCTGTGTGAACGAGTCATCGTTAGAGTCTCCGTCCAGTCGCTCCCGTGCCGGCGCGGTCGAGATTAATCACTTGCGCCATTGGCGCTGGCTCCCACGCCCCTCCCCACACGCTCTGCGTGGGCACGGCGGCGGGGGGGGGGAGGCGGCGCTCGTAGGCGAGCGACGCTCGTTGTCGAATTACGGGCGCTCGGGTGAAATCAGAGCTCGCGCGGTCGCCTTCGCCTCGGAATTAGTTCCGCAGCGCAGGCTTCCGCAGAATGCGATGAGTCGGCGAGCGCTGCGTGCTCGTGTGCATCGGTGTGTGCGCGTAAGCACGTGCGTACGCTTCCTCACACGTCTATGCTGCGAACCCAGCGACGTGAGTTGATTCTAGCTCGCTACCGACAACGGTGACGAATATTTGAACCAGGTCTAGGCCTCTACTAGGTGGACACGGACCCCGATGAATACCTGGTGTGGTCGCGTAAACTTTATTAGAATTCATTATTTTTTAGCAGACGCCCATATCCAGCACTGGGGAGACAAAGATGGCCAGGATTGATCAGTCAATGATTTTTTTATTTAAGTTGGAACGAACCATTGAGCTATATAGCGATTTTATTAACAGTTGTCCAGTGGAAAGGGATGAGCAAGTAACCTCTGAGTGTACTTGGGACATTTTAGCCAGGACAAGTTACCTGGAGAGCATGTCTTTGGATTGGTGCTGGCTGACTGCCATCTTCCATCACTGAGTTGGCCTACGTAGGTACTCGCTAACGGCACCTACCCCAAGAGTTTAATAATAATAATTGCATTTATAGAGCGCTTTTCACCCGAGGGTCACAAAGCGCTGCACATAGCTGCAGAGAAAATGGCATGTCAACGACAACGACATGAGAACGAAAAATCAGCAACAATATATTTTTTAGTAGCAGAAGGAGCAGCAACAGCATGAGTAGCAGCAGCAGCATGAATAGCAGCAGCATGAGCAGCAGCAGCAGCATGAACAGCAACAGCATGAGCAGCAGCAGCATGAACAGCAATAGCATGAGCAGCAGCAGCAACATGAGCAGCAGTTTCGACTATAGGGGTGATCCTCATCTTTGTGCGTGCGTCCGTATGTTTATATGTATACGTGTACACGTGTCCCGCTGGTGTGTCGGATGATGATCTCACCGGGTGGGTATGGATGATGAAGCTGTGCTGTGGAAACTCCTCATCACTCCCGGTGCCAACACCCGTCACCCCAACTCCAGAAACGAGTCGACGTCTCTTGGAGGGACGTGCCGTCAACCAGACCGCCGATTCCATAGTCGCATGCTGCTGTCAACAGCAAGTTAAAGTACTTTGCTGAATCGTTATACTCTGCTTTAATTACCTTGATTCGGTTACCATGCGTCACCTGCTTACCCACTATGACGTACGGATCGAAAACGTGAGCAGTGAGAAAGACCGCTTATCAAGCGACGAATTAAGTCAGTGAGTACCTATTGACCAACTATGATGTGAAGTCACCTGCACCACGTCTTCCCTTCTGAATGAAAAACGCAATGTGGCCTTTCAATCACCTGACACTTAAACAGAACTTGTCCTTCTGCCAGACACGGAGACGGCGATGCTTTTCGCAATCATTTGGACTCATCAGCACAGCGTGCCCCGCCATGCGCTGCTTTGATTATCCTCCAACATCCTGTGCGCCTCGCCTACTCACAAAGTCTGCAAGCAGTTAAAGAAAATAAAGAATAAAAATAAAACCCAACTGCAACATTTATTTACACTGAGCGAATATTCCACTTAAGTCGGCGGAGCGTGGGTCGGTGGTGGAGCCTGTGCGTGGGTTAGTAGTGGAGATGGTGGTGGTGGTGGCGGTTGTGATGGCGGTTAGCCCATATCGTCTGGATCTGTCCCGTGACCCCCTGTCAACCAGCCTTCGACACCTCGCGTGGCCTCAAAGTGCACCTCATCTGGCACGGGCGCCGTGGGGACGTTGTTGTTGTTGGTCCCCTGGACTGCGATTCGTAATTTGCGGCGAGCTCAGACAGCGGAGCATTCCTCCCGATGAACAGCTGTGCTGGCTTTGTGACTCCGGCGTGACACAGCGACGAATGAATGTCCGTGCCGCTAACATGTTCTTTCTGTGCGTCATCGCTTGTTCTTCTCCCATCGGCTGTGACTATCGAAACAGCATGCATGTGGGTAGTGGGGGGGTAAGTTATTGCCTGGAGACTTTCTAACGCCCACGTGGCCCTGGGGTAATCCACACAGACCACCGCACCCACCTTCCCAGCAATGAGATGGAACGCGCCGTGTTTTTAAAGTCACAAACCCTAACACGTGCAGGCGTGCACCCAGCCCTTGGGAGTACAGCGAATGATTTTGCGTTACACGTATGGTTGTGGTGAGCGGTGGCACGGTGATTAGCACCCTGTTCGATGAACCTGGCAACCACGAGTATTATTCCCCAGTCATTAGCCTACATCATTGGCGAGTGATTTCCAAACAAATCTTTCCTGGATGAGTCTGTTTTAAATGAGTACTCTGATGTGGTGTGTAACCATCTACACATGGGAGATACAGACGACTGTCCGTGGTGCTGGCGACTCTGTTTTATAATGAGCCATGGCTTATATGAATAAGTCTGTAAAGGCTATATGGGAATACTTGTCTTTATTATTTTATAAACTGGCAGAGTGCCTAACTATGGGTGAACTTGTTTCATGGGTGTAACACGTTCTTCTGAAGTCAGGATGAAGAGGATTGATGGTGCTAGTGCAACAATGGGGATTTAAATCTAAGATAAGACGTAAAACTTTTTTGCTTGTGCAGATGAAATTTGTGCTTATGAAGGATTCTGACCCAACGCCTTCAGCGTAGACATACAAACACTTGCTCTATTCTATATAGATTTGTGTGGCTGACACAAGCACTGTAGCGACATCACCGCCAAATAATGGAGAACGGTGGTTGTCATAATATTTCGAAAGACAATTACTGCCATGGCTGCAATTTTCCATATTTGCAATGGAAAAGGTGCTCACGATGTTTACTCATTTGTTTAGCGTAATGCGTGCTCGGCATATGGTTGCGTCCAATTCAAGGCATCGTTATCATCAGTGGTGAGCGCTTGGAAGGCCACCAGAGAGCAGAGGTAACGGGGGAACCAGTCAAGAATGCGGGACTTCTCCTCAGCCCGATCATGCCTCCAACACGGGAAGAGAAACGTCACGAAGGAGCGAGGATAAACGCTCGACATGACTCTGCTGAAAGAATAGCTCTTGAGAGAATTCTCAGTATGGGACAGGATGTGTACGTGATGATTGCTTCGAAAAGCTGCTCTCTTGGAACAGTCGCGTCGATCGCTCCTTCTCTCAGTCTGAGGATGCCTCTAACGTGTGAGGCGAAACGTCGCGATGGGGAGAGAGAGATCGACGCAGCTGTCCCGAGAGAGCAGCTTTTCGAAACAATCATCATGCATCGAGCCGTGAAAACCTACATCATTACACAGGATGTGTACGTGTCCATCAGAACGTTCTGACAACCCCCATTGACAACATCTGCCGAAGACGAAGTACAGTGGTGACACTCGTATCGATACCCGCGAGCGGAACGGGTTTTTTGGGGAAGTTTCTGGAGCGGCTTTCCTGAAAGTGACCACTGCAACGTGCGCTCATTTCCTCAGAGCGACTACGGGAGCTAAATGAATTAAATAAATCAGAGCAGTTAGCGCAAACTCAACCACCACCTCCCCACCCCCTCGTCT
>JAZEWT010000013.1:10189181-10209888 GCA_036362905.1 Mordacia mordax
GACACCCTTATGCTCGAACATGGTGTTCGTTATGGACAAACTGTGACTAGCACAGAAGTCCAATAACAGAACACCGCTCGGGTTCAGATCGGGGAGGCCGTTACGCCCAAGTTCCATGCTACGCAAACAGTTTCATGAGCCTACTTCCTGTACTGCAAGCTCCTGTAAGCCAGGTTGCAGTCCTGTTTTTGGAAGGTTCCCAAATATCTGCGTGATCCACTAACCCTTGCCTGGATCAAATAAGCGCATAGCCACCGCCATCACCATCACCATAGTCGTGCCACTCAAACAAGCACACGGCCTCAAGTCATAAAATCATCTTTCAGGCTTCGTTTAGTTTTTAAACTGTATTTCAAACCCGCCGCCCTGCACGCAAAAAAGTTAAAACTTGGGTAAATGTGCCGTTAAAAAGAAAAAACTCCTACATTTCGGGGAAAACAAACAGCACGTGTGTGTGTTATGTCTTTATCAAGCAAAGCGTAGAAAAAAATACGATAATTCAATGCGTACTAGTGTGGGTATATGTATTTATTTAAAGTCTGCGCAAAAAAATAGAGTAAATTTTTCAGATTGTTAGCATTGTTAGCGAGCGCCTATTTAGGTCAATGTGGCATAGGTAGTAGCGATGTGGGCTCGTACTTCGGCGTTTTGCCCGACCAACTTTGTATCTCCTGTGCTAAAGTTGACAGCGCCATTCCTCCAAGTACTGATTTAAAGTAACTTTGGTGAATGCTGCTGAAACTAACAGTTGCGCTTGTGCAATAATCCCACCATGACCCATGGGCGTCGTTTGGGGCAGTATCCTCTTCTCGTAGCTCGTAAAAAAAACGACTTTTACGTGCTTCGATGAAAGGTCAAAACATCAACATCGACAACAACAATCACCACTCCCCACTAAACGGCAGTGGTTCTGCCACAATGCTTCTGCCAGGCGAGGTGCACGCGAATGCCACATGCCGTTTTGCACACATACCACGATGTGTACGCGTGGTCCTGGCTCTGAGTGTGGAGCACAGCGGTGACCATCTGGAACTGTTGAGCCCGAGCAGCTGCACTTATTATTATTTTGCCACAAAACATGAGGTTGTCAGTTGCCGCATCCCTTTGTCTGTGTGCCGAGAATATGGAACGGAAGCGATGTCCACTTTCAAACGAAAATAATAATGTTTGCATTCGTATGGCACTTAAATGCTTTAGCAACTCGAAGAGCCTTTTGTTCGCAGCTCATCTCGAATGTTAGAAGAGTGCTCCAGGTGGCAGCTGTCCCTGTGTGACACACAGTGACCGAGCAGGTGCATGAAGATGGTGAGTAGTATTTTAATAGTTAATGCACTGGCAGTTATAACCAGGGTGACCTCTGGTGTCGAACTGTGAACAATTAGCAAAAAGCGGCTAATGCGGTACAATTGGGCCACGTGGCACAAAAATTTCATGCGGGTGGGAGGCATTGCACCATTATATCGTTGCACATCTTTGTCTTTTAATTTTTATTATTGGTCATATTTCGCCACTGAAAAACTATGTTACTGTTTAGTTTATGGTTATGGTTCAGGTTTCATCCTTACACAATTCAATAATGTAAATTCGTTGTTACCTTGGTGATTTTTTGCATTGTTTGCATTGGTTTGTTCGTTTGTTGTCGTAGGAATCCCGCATGCAGAGCCTGCAAGCTCACTGGGTATTTTCTGCTGTAATCATAAACGTATATTGTGACTTTGAACATTAACATTTCGAAGCGGGGTTCGTGCAGGATGCGTCGGTAAAGGGGGCGATGGTCGGTGGTCGAGACTAACGATGGAGTGGCAGCCAAAGGAGGAGGCAACATGCCCCGAGAGAGTGACCACTGCCGAGATGGAGCGATGAGATGGGCCCGTATGCTGGCACCGAGTGCCATGACGCATAGCATGAACGTGCCGTATAATGACGACTTGGCGTGGCGTTAATTCACTGCTGGATGAACGCCACTAGTAGCATGCACATCGTCCGTCAGTGCCAAGCTGAACGCATCCTTGTTGCTGTGTTGCAGTGGGCGGGAGGCTGGAAACACTGGAGAGGTCTGACCAGGACTGGATGCCGCTGGTGGCCGGCGTGCTGGCGGCTGTGGCGGCGCTGGCGCTGCTCGCGCTGCTGCTCGGGATCGCACGCCGGCGCAAGGACACCGCCTTCGGGTGAGTCTCGCCACCGCCGTCCTCCGGCGGCTAAAAGATCCCATGATGCTGTTAGAAGGATGAGGGGGAGAAGGCTGTCGTAGGCGAGCATTGCTCGAGTTGTTGCTGTTGTTGTTGCAGGTTGACCCCCAAATGGTGGTGTCATTGGAGCAAAATTTCATGAACAGATGCCCTTCTTCTTGATGCCAACCTCCTGTAATCGAATGGCCTTCAGATCGTTATTTGATCTGGAATTTCCCACCAAACCTGTTCTCCAATAGAGACCTTAGGAGAAGTACTGCACTCCAGACCTATTCACCAGGGGAGACCCTTGCTGGAGTGCTATACTCCAGACACCCTGTCTCTGGAGTTCACTGAAATGCACAAACCTCTTCACCATGATTTAAATTTAACGGAACGGTTTATACTTTACAAATTCGAAAACTGACACCACAAGCTTTTTTCTCAGTCGGGATTCCTGAGAACAGTAAACATCGCCCCCTGTTATGGAACTACTGTGGACTGTGTCTGTGAAACGCAGCGCGGGCCTTCGTGCAAGGCCTGCGCTATAGGAATGACGCCACAAATACCAGAGGCACTAATCGGGATGAATGTGGCGAGCATTCCCCCTCCCTCCTTCGCATTTTACACAGGAGAGCGAAGGAACACTTACCTATGGCAATCCGAGCTGTAAAAACCTACATCAGTACACTTTGGCCATTGTCAGGATTAATACTACATGACGAAAAAACTTCATCTGAAAAAGCAGCTCTTCTGAAGCAAGTCTCAATAATCTACTGTGTTCAGTGTTCGTGCTGTCATACTTATGGCGCAGGCCTTGCACGAACCAATAACGCTGCATTCATCCAGCAGTGGATTGACGTAACGCCGCCTGGGCTCGCACGGTCGCGCACGTGCAGGGAGGCAGCAGCTGTGGTGCACGTGGGCACCGAGCACTCTCTTAGCGATTCCGTAATCTCTGTTAACCCATTACCACGGCGACGGTGAGTTCCGAGGGTCTGGACGCGCCGAATTCTAAACACGTGCGCGGTGCAGACGCGAGCTGAGTACCCGATGAACAACGTCGTTCGTGTGATGTTCATAAAGTGTACGCGTGTGCACATGTATGTGTGCGCATGCTGAATAACAGAGGGATAGGCAGCGTAGCGGTGGGTGCATCGTGTTACGAACCCGGTGACCTGGATTGGATTCCTGCTCACGACAAACATTGTTGACGATTTTCTGAACCAATCCAAAGCCGCCTTCCTTATGTTCTCCACTTGAAGGGTTTTTCAGAAATTATTCCGTGAAAACCTATTGAAAATCAGACACATGGGGTTGCCCTGCCCCTATACGAGACCCATGTGTCTGATTCTCTCTTTCTCTCTATAGTGCACTGTGATTACACTTAGGGGAGCTTAAACAATAAAGATGTTTTTCTTAAATGTGTTCGCATTAACACGTGTATAACTTACATAGAAATGCGCTTTGTGTCGTGTCCTTTACAATGTTGTTAGTGCTGCTTCTTGCTGGCTGGTTGTCGTTTGGACATTTGGGGCCTCCACTCATCAACTGCCTTTTAACAGAAAAAAAATTACGTTAAGCGCCTTGGAATGAGGCTTACAAAAGAATCCATAAATAAGGCTTGTGTGGCGTATTAACAGTATCATTCTCGATCACTGTTTAACCAGCCAATGCATTTTTTTTTATATATATTAGCAGACATTAAAAATTAATCCATATTGGATTATTCAATGCTTTGCAATTGAAAAGCGATTTTAAAAGAAATGGCTTTGTGTTACTCTGGAGTTCTGTAGCTTGCTGTCTCAATGTAATTTCACTCTCTTCACCCACGTCCTCTGTGTTCACCCCAAACTCCCCTCCTCAACCCGGTGCACGCCTCCCCTCCATGCTTCCCTCTCCTCCCCTTCCCACGCCTCTCTGATTCTCCCACAACCGCCGACAATCAACCGTCCAATTCTGAACCACAACTGATATATACTCACTGTTAACCACCAACCAACAATTAATCACCGACCATCTACCATTAACTGCCACCTATCCACCGCCAACCACCGATTAATAAACCTTCAATTGCCAACTGATGACTTCCAATCATCCACCGTCAACGACTAATCGCCAACCACCAACCACGAACACCCGACCGCCAACCGCACCCCCCCCCCGCCAATGCAGACGGGCGTTCCGTTCAGTGCCGCCAAGCGCTCTGGAGGAGCCCATGGTGTCATACCGAGCCAAGAAGTCATACTCACGGCGCGCCATCGACAACACGCGTATGTAAACACGCACGCGCGTGCAAGTCCACGTGGGTACGGGCGTGGGTACGGGCGTGTGTACGAACGCTACGCACCCTGGGCGGCGCGCGCTCACACAGACGCACACGCGTGATCACACGAAGGAGCGCATGTGCGCGTCTGATGTAATAACGAGTTGACAAGCCGTCCAGGGCGGCGCGGTGGCCCAGTGGTTAGCGCTGACGCCTCACAGCAAGAAGGTCCCGGGTTCGAATCTCTCGGCTCGGGTGCCTTTCTGTGTGGAGTTTGCATGCTCTCCCCGTGTCCGCGTGGGTTTTCGCCGGGTACTCCGGTTTCCTCCCACAGTCCAAAAGCATGCTCCTGGATAGGTTGATTGGCCCGCAGACTAAAATTGTCCCGCAATGCCCGGCGATGGACTGGCGTCCCGTCGTCGGGTGTATTCCTGCCTTACGCCCTGTGTTTCCGGGATAGGCTCCGGCTCACCGTGACCCTATATAGGATTAAGCGGTTTCAGATAATGAGATGAGATGAGACAAGCCGTCCACTGAGGTCGCCCCCCAGCCCCCCGAGTTGCTCCGGCCACCCTGCAGAGGGATCGAATCAACGCGGTATTAGTAAGGCACACATTTCGTGGTGTGCATTTGTGTGTTTTTGTGTCGCTAAGGCACGCGTTTTGTGAGCCGTGAAAGTATACATCAGTACAACAACGTAACGCTAACATTTCCCACGTGCGTTCATAAGCTTTCCTGTACGGCATCTGTGGCACAACTGAAAGTCTTTGGGGTGCACGACCTACGTATGCGTTGAGAACCGCTGCTGTGATGTCAGCTTTGACGCTATGGCTACCGAGTCGCTATTCACACTGAACTCCACGGCCGTAAGGCAATGCAGCAAACGTTATCTTCACCTCCTCCTCCATCCACCGCCCTCCCCCCCCCAAATCTCCCACCGCTCACATCCCCCGCCACCGCCCTACTGCATGCGAGAGTTGGAGCTCAGTCACACAGGGCCCTGTGAATGTGTGCGTGGGATTTCCAGAGCTGGGGTATGGCTGTTTACATTCACAGCACTCCAAAATGTTTTAACGCAGAGCAAAAAAAGGACACGTGGTGGACGAAATAGAGCCATACTCCGTAATGCCTTCCATATGGCGTCAAGGAGGGAGACATACCCAATGGCAGCCTTTCCTCCGCGACTGAGCGCAACAGCAGAGAAACGTTTCTATTTCCCATCAGCTCCTCGGCGAAAGTAATGTCCACGCCCACAGGTGCGCTCGCAGAGGCGATTCTGGTAGAGCAGATAGCCTGCTCACGTCACTGCCAGCAGAAGGGGCCTCCGCTGGAGGGAGCTCTCGGGAGCCTCCTCCAAGACGGTGTTTGGCCACGACTCCAGGCTAGCCGGACGACTCGGCGAGGTCGGAGTAAGCCACACTTTGACCTGACAAGCGACCCACGGAGCAACTGCACTGTTCCCGTTTATGCAGCCTGGTGGCATAGGCCGTGGGGATTTACAGAACTCTGCGGGTTGGTGGAGGCCAGGGCTGGGCAGGGGAGGTAGGCTAGGGGTTATGTAGCTGGTGGAGGCTGAGTGGGATCCAGGAGCAGATCGGATGTCACTCACCCCTGACTTTAGCCGTACCGCAGAATAGAACTCAGGCTGATTCACACTGCACTGCACTAACCACTGCACCACCCCAAAGGCGAATTAGTTGCAAGTAAATCCCTGGTAAACAAAGGCGGTAAACACAACAGCAAATCTAAAACGGCCTTTGCGTTTTGCAGTCTGCGTCCGTATAGCGTGGGTATTTCTCCTTCATTTTTCGTCTTCCTTGGGGAAACTTTTTTTTGTAGGGAACTTATTTTGCAAATTGCAGTTGTGTAACTTAATCTGTGGCAGAAAAGTGCGTGGACGAGATTCACATCTTGCCAGAACCGTGGCGCAGGCTAAAACGCGCCACATTGCCTATGCGACCACCAGCGCGCTCTATAACCATAACGCAGTTTTTAGCGTGCAGCGCAAATTCCACTGCTGGTCGTGGATGGTACACGGAAGCGCAGCGAGGAGACTGCATGGAGAGGGGGGAGTCATCCAGGCGGTCAACCGGCGCCAACACGCCAGACACTGCTTCTTAAATTTTATGATGTCATCGACCAGTTAATGAATACGTGTTTTTTTTTTTACCTGTGGAAGGAAACTGGAGAACCTTAAGAAACTCCACGCGCAACAGGGGGAGAACACATACATACCACACAGAAAGGCATCCGACATGGGACTAGAACTGCCTCAAGCAGGACTTTCTTTCTGTGAGATGCGGCTGTTACCAGCCACTCAAACCGCAAACACTCGCTACACTCGGCGGTGAATGCGCTGCGCTTTGTGATCCTACGTTTCGAGTGCAAGTGTTGGCGGATCACTTTGAGATTTGTGAAACTCCCCGTAACACATTGGGCTGCGTGGGAGCCAGAGGATGTGCAGTGCACCAAACTGCTTTGTTAAATCGTCGTTCCGAAGCTTTGAGCACTGCCTTCGCGCACGTGTGCTGGGATTTCTCCGTGGCATTCTCCACATTCTCCACTCTCGACGCACTTTTAGCCAAACCCTCGTGCGCATCATTGGCCAAACCATTGAATTGAATTAAAGAGAGGAGAAATGCTGGACACGGATATCCTGAAAGAGCAGTTTCAAGGACAGTGCATACATTATCAAAGCATTTTTGTTCGTATATTTTGCCATAAGTATACGTGCTTTTGGCAAATTGGACGCTTTGCAAAAAGTTTCTGTTTGGTGTTTTAAGATCTTAACACTGATATTATTGCCAGAAATTGTATAATGTGTTTTTTTTACTAGATCTTAATACCGGTTAAAAGTACTCGTAGACAACACACTAGATTGCACACTGGCTTTCCTCACCACGCAGGGGGAATCCACCGCGTGAACTTGTGGGAAAGCTTAGAATAAATAGACATGGGGGTTCAGGAAGCCTTACTCTCAGTCGCGCGTCGAGGAGTGTTGTTTTAGGACTTGTCTCGGCCAATCCAGCGGTTGGTTTGTTCCGCTCGATTAACACACGGTGGTCCAGTGGAGGTGGCAGGATCGTGCGTGTGGGACTACCGTAGTTTCACCCGGCCAAACCAAATAAACAAGAAATAATAACTGCGTCCAATAGTGCCATTGTAATGCGGTTGACAATGAAATAGTATTAAAAATAACATTCAATTTAGCGTCTGTCCTTCCTCCCCCACTCCTTCTGCTCCCTCCCCCTCTCTCATGTCTCCCCTTCTGTGTCTGTCGCTTCCCCTACCTCTCTCTATCTCTCTCTCGCTCCCTCTCACTATCCCTCTCGGCCGGTGCTTCTGCCGTGCAGTCACAAGCCTCGGAGTGAGCGACGAGCTGAAGGTGAAGCTGAAGGAGGTGATGTTGGAGCGGCGGCAGCTGGCGCTGGGGAAAGTCATCGGGGAAGGTGAGGCCTCGCGAGTGAGCGGACGATGTTTGGCCGGGGGTCACCCGAGGACATGAAGTCAAGTGCGGACATGAGGGGTCACTTAAGGACATGAGGCCAAGGACGGACATGAGGGGTCATTCGAGAACCTCTTAAGGGATGAGGGGTCACTTGTGAATGGTTCCTCGACTCGCCGTGCTTACGTACCTACGAGTGTGCAGGTAGTACAACTGCACCCGGGTGGAGGATTGGATGGGATAGAATCCATGCCACCCACTCCACACCACTCAGCTCGCTGCATCACATGGGCTGATGTAATGGCTCCATGTGCACTTTGAAGACCCTGTAATCATATATAAAAACATTACCCAAGCTTGAGAGATGAATATCAGGGTAAACCAAATATATATCTAAATTAATTGCAATCCATTCTGGAATTTGACGAGCCCCAGAAGGGGTGAAACGAGTGGAGAATTTTGCGGTGTGCTACAGGGTAATTTAAGTCTGCAAGCTGGGTAGACTAGAATTAGCGAACCGTGCTGTTCTCACAGCACAGACAAAGATTTCCCGCATAGTCTTAACAGACTGTTAGGTCAAGTGCTATGAGCAAGCACCTATAAATTCATCTCTCATCTCATCTCATTGTCTGAAACCGCTTAGTCCTATACAGGGTCACGGTGAAGCCAGAGCCTATCCCGGCATACACAGGGTGCAAGGCAAGGATATACCGACGATGGGACGCCAATCATCGCCGGGCAATGCGGGGCAATTTAGCCTGCGAGCCAATCAACCTATGTAGCAGCATGCTTTTTGGACTGTGGGAGGAAACCGGAGTGCCCGGCGAAAACCCACGCGGACACGGGGAGAGCATGCAAACTCCACACAGAAACGCATCCGAGCCGAGAGATCCGAACCCGGGACCTTCTTGCTGTGAGGCGACAGCGCTAACCACTGGGCCACCGCGCCGCCCCCTATAAATTCATAAAATCAAATTTTTTCGCTTGTCGCTGCTCGTCCACAAATTGATTATAATTATCAGCAAAACATCGTATCTCATTGTAAATGGTGCAGGTTTACTCTCCGACGCACCGGTGTGCTGAGATAGTGAAGTTCTGTTCACGTGAGAAAACCTTACTAATTGGCTGTGTCGGGTGGAGGAAGGATTATAGATAAAAAATTTTGCCTAACCTTCCTAAAAAAATGGATTTTATGGATAACATTGGTCACGAAAGTCTTCGAATTGAAGCATTTATGAAGGCCAGTATGGTACATGAGAGGGGATGGATGGCCCTTACTATGTCCCGGCCGCCTTTGTCTTCTTAGTGGAATATTTACACACTGCACAAGGTACACATTAGTCCACCTAAGGGAGGCCCAGCACTGGTTCCGAAAGTCGTCACTGGCATTGGCCGCGAGCCGGAATGTAACTCGGGCCACCGGGTGTATTGCGCAGTGCGCTAACCGCTGCGCCACCTACCAACCCCCCTGCCCCAACACCCACACTGGGCCTCCTCTCCGACACCAATACGAGAGCAGCACTACTGCTGACGTCACGCACGACGCGGCAACGAATCGCGGGAATTGACGAAGCGTCGCTCTGCGAGGAAAGCGTGTTTCGGACCCCGCCGCGTGGGTTTTCGTTTTGACCGATGACGGCAATGCCACCGTAAAAGCATTTTGGTTGGAAATCGTATTTTCTTCTGGGGAGTTACGGTGGGGGGAGGGGGGGTGGAGGCGGAGGTTACGATCGGCGGTGACGGAGAATGAACGAGCGGTATCTTTGGCAGTTGGGGTGTGATTTCCCCTTCCACGACTGGTGGGAAACGATCGCAAGGAAGTATTTTTAAGCGTCTACCAGTTTGGCTAAACTGTGTTTTTTTACTTGAAATGTTTGACTTGGAGCAAACGCTCATTTCTGCAGAATTCATACCAGGAAACTGGCCTCTGAAATCCCAGGGATTTGTTTAAAAAACAAAAAGGAAAGTTACTGCTTTGTGTCTGAGAAGACATTTCACCCCTTATACCGCTTGCATATTTATATATTTTAAAAATTACAACGAATTGTTGAAACATATGTTGTGATTTACATGCGCACACATGCGAGCCCGAAATTGACTACATCTCACGGCCACCACCAGCAATATTTGTTTAACCTAATACTGGGCGTCCCCTAAGTCGACTAAGCTGCAAATGAGTACCTGGTGCAGTGTGTAAACATTGCCACTAGGGAGACAAAGGCGTGTGAGTGTGGTGCGTGCCAGCTATAGATAAGTATAGATACATGTTTATTATTACAGAAGAAAATACCCAGTGAGCTTGCAACTTCTGGATGCGGGATCCCTGCCATACAACAAACGCATGTTTAAAATCACAATATGACGCAACGAAGTTCATTATTTCATTCATTATGAATACCCTCTTAAGCCTACATGGGGTCACGGGGGGGAGCCGGAGCCTATCCCGGCCGACAGAGAGCGCAAGGCGGGGGAATACCCAGGATGTGATGCCAGTACATCGCAGGGCACACTTTATTTTTGGAGGAATTTACTCAGCAGACCAATTACCCTATGCAGCAGTGTGTCTTTGGACGGTAGGAGGAAACCGGAGTACCCAGCGAAAGCCCACGCAGGCACAGGGAGAGAGAGAGAACATGCAAACTCCACACAGAAAGGCACCTGAGCTGGGAATCGAACCTGGATATTTTTTGCTGTGAGGCGACCGCGTTACTCACTGCGCCACCGCGCTGCAAAGTGACAACGTTAAATTGTGCGTTGTCACTTCATTAACTAATGCGTAGATGAAACCGTAACCTGGCTACCCTACTTGCCAACAGCACTCCCTTGCCACCAAAGTCTGTGAAGGCTACCCGGGGGATCTTTGTCTATGTGCATCCACTCCCTAACGCCGACGCGTCCCCCGCCCTCTCCCCAGGCGAGTTCGGGTCGGTGATCGAAGGCCGCCTCGTGAGGGAGGGAGCCGCCAGTGGTGACGGCACCAAGGTGGCCGTCAAGACCATGAAATGTACGTACGTACGCACGCACGCACGCACGCCTGCCCCCCGCACGCATGCACACACGCACATGCACGTACGCGCATGCACGTATGCGCATGCACGCACGCGCATGCACGCACGCGCATGCATGCACGCGCATGCCCGGAGGTTCCCGTGCGCAATTCTAAATGCATGCGTAGGCACGCGCACACGTGTGCATCCCCATACACACGCGTTTGCCTGCACACGCACACATTTCCCCGTACAAAGACAGACATCCCCCGTGTAGACTTAACAAACCGTAGGGTCAAGTACCATTATCGAGTAGCACCTATGAATCTTGACACGACACACGAGGAGGTGGGTGACCAGCACCAATCCAGGCCGCTTTTGGCTC
This sequence comes from Mordacia mordax, assembly GCA_036362905.1. Taxonomy (NCBI): domain Eukaryota; kingdom Metazoa; phylum Chordata; class Hyperoartia; order Petromyzontiformes; family Petromyzontidae; genus Mordacia; species Mordacia mordax. The sequence continues at coordinate 10,200,433 of JAZEWT010000013.1, forward strand.
CCTAGTGATAATGTTTACATACGTCACTGGGTACTCATTTGAACCTGAGTCGACCTAGGGGAGGCCCAAAACCGATTTAGAAGATCACCAGTGGTATTGGCGGTGAGCGGGAATCGAACTCTGATCGCCGAGTTTGTAGCCCAGCGCGCTAGCCACTGAGCCACCGTGTACGCACGTACACATTCATGCTTTCCCCCTATACATGTATGCACGCACACATTTTCCCGTAGGCATGCACGCACGTCTTTCCCAGAGCCCTGCCCGAAAATCACAGCGCGTTTCCTCATTTCCTGCAGGAGTGTCTGTTTTAGATTAAAACTCTCGCACACACACACTCCGAAAACACAACTTCGCCTTCTCCGCTCCAGGGACGTGAGCAGGGTGGAGCTAGGAGCGAGGTGGAGCTGTGAGCAGGGTGGATGTGTGAGCGAGGTGGAGCTGTGAACGAGGTGGAGCTGTGAGTGGGGTGGAGCTGTGAGTAGGGTGGAGCTGTGAGCGGGGTGGAGCTGTGAGCGGGGTGGAGCTGTAAACGGGGTGGAGCTGTGAGCGCGGTTGAGCTGTGAGCAGGGTGGAGCTGTGAGCGGAGTGGAGCTGTGAGTGGGGTGGAGTTGTGTGAAGTCCACAGAGCCGAGCATAGTTCGGAAAAGTCCCATGGTGGGTGACCCTCTGAGCACAGCTGAAAGCTTGGTTTAACAAGTAACTACTGATGGAGGGTATGTCCTTTCTTTATTGTTTAATCTTAAAATAAGAAATACCGCTGATGGCAAAATCCACTCTGAACTCGCTCCGTTAATGGCGCTCGTGAAACCATTCCGCCACCAGCTCCTTTGTCTCGTTACCGCGCGTTGAAAGAGACGCAACGGCTCGTCAGATAGTCGTGAAAGAGCGCCACCGCCACCCCCGCCCATCCTCGCGGCATGCACGTGCACAAGCCACGTCGACCCACGGTTGTCTCTGCAATCCCAGATCGATTTCACCATCGCACGCACTCGCCCGCCTTCTCCATTCCTAACGGACTGACCCCCCTGCCTGCACCGCTCCCACCTCTGGGAACCCTTTTGCCAGGACACAGATGTTAATAAACTCTTTTCGGCGATAATACAGGTGTTAAAATGTTTAAACACCAAATAGACATATTTTACAAGGAATCAAGTTTGCAACAACCACACGTACTTGTGGTAAAACATGCAAATAATATAGTTTGATAATGTGTACGTTGTCCTTATTAGAGGTTGGCCTACACCAGAGACAGCCTTTTTTATGGCCTTGTCTCACGAGTGTAAAGGGGGCAAAGGCAGCATTTTTATTTTTCAACTCCACCTCATTTCACACTCCTCCACACTCTCATACCTCTCCCCTCTCATCTCACTCTATTCCCCTCCACACACTCTCTCCTACTTCTCTTCTCGCATCTCGCCCTGCTCTCCTCCTCACACACCTACCTCTGTGTGCGGAGCAATGGCATAATGCTTGCGCTGTGCCGCGGCTAACATCGATTGCCTGAAATGATTACCTGGTGCGGTGTGTAAACATCACCAACCACGAGGGAGACAAAGGTGGGTGGGCATAGTGCTGCCCACATTACCACCTCATGTGCAGTGCCGACCTTCATAAGCGTTCATTAAAAGCACTTGTTTCAACAGTCGGTTAAAGACTACTAAAAAAATCGTTATTGTTGTTGATATGACATTCATATGTCGTTGTTGTTGCTGACTTGCTGTTCTCTCCATAGCTCTGTGCAGTGCTTTGTGACCCTCGGGTGAAAAGAGTTTTTGAAGTGCAATTATTGTTATTAGACGGGGGATCTTTGTTTTTATTTGCAGTGGACATCTGCTCCCGGAATGAGATGGAGGAGTTTCTAAGCGAGGCTGTCTGCATGAATGAATTTGATCATCCCAACGTGCTGGGTCTCATAGGTGAGGATGGGTCGGAGGATTATAAATACATACGCACATGCACACACACGCGCGCACATGAGCGCGAGCTGTCCGGAGTATCTCTGGCCATTATGTGTGGCTGTGGGTGTCCGGGAATGCTGATGCATCAATTAATCAATTCCAATAACTCACAACACCACCGAGCATTACTCACACACACAACAGCAATCACGTCTGCCGTTGGCCGCTAAGTGGCAGCGATACCAGCGTGGCACTTGCGTCAGGCCAGGGGCACCTTGAGGCCACATGAAGTGTTGAAGGCTCGCTGCTGGGAGAAGGTTATGGAACAGACCCAAGTGCCATGGACTGACTGATAGAGATGACTGAGCAAACACAAATATCCCCGGTATAGCCTAAACAGCCTGTAGGGTCAAGTGCTTTTAGCATGTACATATGAATGTCAACATGGAACACGAGGGGGTGGGTGACTAGCACCACACCTGGCCGCCTTTGTCTCCCAAATGGAAATGTTTACACGCGACACTAGGTACTCATTTGAGGCCGCGTCGACGATGAGGAGGTCTAGGACTCGTTCAGAAAATCGTCACTGAGTGTCGGTGGCCGTAAACGGGATTCGAACGTCGGTCACCAGAAATCGTAGCCCAGCGCACTAACCGCGGTGCCACTGCTGCCCAACAACAACTACTACTGCCATTCGCCACTAAGTGGCGGTGACGCCACCACGGCGACTGTGTCAGGACAGACCCAGGTGTTATGAGTTGCCTGACTGAGATGACTAGCAGATGCACAACCTATGCTCCCTACTGTGCCAACTTTCTGCGTTTTGGCCGCCCGACGCTCTGCTCATTGTTGTGAGCGTCGATCATCCACCCTCCCTTGATGCTAGAGGGTGACTGCCTCAAACTGCCCTGTAGCATTCTTCACGATCCTCCTCCACAGAGGTCGATCTTGACACCGCTGGTACCAGTCTTCAGCAAGTCCACTCAGCTGCAGGTCCTCCTGTGCCACCTCGGTACATCTCTTCTCCAGCCTGTGTCGCATCCGTTTAGCCCCCTCTATCTGGGCCAAAGAGCAACTCTTGGGCACGCTACCCAAACACACAGACACACACAGAGCCACGTGCGCACAGAACTTCGGATTAGTTTTTGTCGGTCAAAACACACGTTCCTGGGTGCTTCTTCGAAAAACCCGCGGGGACACGGAGCGAATCGTCAGACATTGCGCCGAACAGCGCGACAATAACACGTGTGGGAGAGTTATTCATCCCCCATTCCCCCCCCCCTCGCTCTCTCTCCAGCGGGGACCCCAACTCATCACAAAAGGGGGTGGGTTCCTCTGTCATTGAATGGGAGTTGGCCGAGAGATCGCATTGTCCTGTCCTAACGGAGTCTGGGAATGTTTTATCCCGATTGTTTGGTTCCCAAATAAGGACTGGGCCTCAGTGCTCTTCGTGACAGTAGCTGGAGAGGCATTGTGCCAGCAAGAGTCGGTGGCAGTGGTGGTGGTGAGCAGCTATGGGGTCATTTGCTCGCGTTTTACGTGTGGCATCAACAACGGAGGATTATTGATAAATGAGAATTGCTGTCGAGTTTTTCTATTATTATAGCCGTGTCAATGTCTCCTGATCTCTCCTTCATGACGTTTCGCCTCTCATGTTGGGGTAATCATTAGGCTAATACCTGGCGATGCCTCCAACGTGCGTGGCGAGACATCGTAAAGGAGAGAGGAGGACTGCTTGACATCGCTTTCCCAAAATAGCAGCTCTTTAGAGCAATTCCCATCATACATTGAGCTGTGAAAACATACATCGTTGATCACATAGTTGATAAAAGCAATTTGAGTCAAAACTCTGTTCAGTATTTACACATACAAGTCAAATCGTAGTGGCCCATCAGTGTTTCAGGCTGAAAATAATTCAGCAGTGTTTGTTTAAACAACCGCCTCCTGGGTCCCATCAGCAGAGTCAGGCTTTTTAAAACGCACAACTCTGGGTGACCAAGTGTTATGAGCAAGAGCACTCCATGTAAACTAAGTAGAATCCGTTTGATGCAAATAACAACACCGTTAAGTTTGTATAAGGGTGTTTGGACCATAGTGAGTATTTGTTGAAAACATCAACGTCCAGACCGAGCAGCAAGGACACACCCCCCCCCACCACATCTGGGGGAGTTTTTATGAATTGTCAGTAATTGGGAGAGAGCATCCACCGCAGAGATGGAACGATGAAATCGGCTCGTGTGCAGGAGCTGGATGAATTGTTACATCGCAAAAAAACATGTGAGAAGGAAGCAACTTGGGGGAGCCTTCATCCAGCAGTGGATCGACCATGACTGCTGATGATGCTGATGATGGTGGCATCATAAGAACCACGAGACATGACTCTGCTGGTTTGATGGAAGGCTTTCATCCAGTTGTGGATCGCTCCTAGCTGATAATAGTGACAATGGTGATGACAATGATTAAAATGACAACACGAACATGGATGAATCCCATTCGGTGATAAAAAAAAAACTCGGGATTTTCACTCCGGCGAACTGTGAAATGTGGACGACGCTGCTGTTCTCTTTGTATTTGGTCGCAGGAAAAAAATAGAGCCAAAAAAATAAAAAAAAAACTCCACAAAGGCCCGGCGCGGCGAGGGTTGCCTTCCCCGGGGGTCCGGGGAGAGCCGTGGGAACTTTAGGCCTCTTGCGCGGCGGCGTTCCAGCGTGAAACAAGCAGGCTGCTCTGCGACGTGGGAATGTGTGATCCACAGCATGGCCACCGGCCTGAGAAAAAATAGCCGTTCCTCTCGTATGCCGGTACGCGGCGGAGGGGTGGGGAGTGCGGGAACAGCGCCGGTGGGTCCGCTCCCGTGTTCCGGAGCTCCCGCGCCAAAACTACCGATGGCTGGTATCCACCAGGTAGACACGTGGGGCTTAAACTGTGGCGCGCAATGCTCACGGCCCAGGAGGATGTTCCTTTTCATGAGAGGTAGCCGCCTACTTTGATTCGAGACGCGCGAGGAACTGGTGATGTTTTTGTAAAAAAATAAATTTAAAGAAAAAAACGAAATTTGGCAAAAACTAAACAATCCGGCTGTGCGGCCTGTGTTCGGGTCTGGCCGTATGCTGTTGCGGCACTGTGTCCAGCGCCATAGCTCATGCGTTTCTGAACGATCGAGATTCCAGGCACGTGGAGTGAAACGTCGGACATCGTGCTGAACAACACGTGATAGAACTCGAAAACGCGTCCAAGAGTTAGGCATCTTCACTGCCTTAATAAACCGTGCATCAAAACATGTATGAAGCAATGACATAGATCATTACCAGTGTGTCAACATTGCTGTTATTGCTGCGTTTGCAGTGGTGCGCAATCACTACCAATGGAGTGACGCATTCACAAGTAGCACTGTGGCCCTAAAAGGAACAAATATGTACAGAAAATAAATGGAACATCTCTTCCCTCCATCCTAACGGGTATGGAGCAAGCGGGCACTGCACGGAGGGGGGAGGGTGGATGTGGAGGGGCCCAACCCAGGGATCCTCATGGCTCCCGGATCCTCGGGCATGTGAACCCGTGCCTTGCTGTTAATCCTGGACCACGGTGCCTATTTACCAGAGAGTTTGGAAATCCATTCGGAATTCGTGCAACCCCTTGCACAGTAGCAGTGGGCCGGAGCCTATTCCGGCTGACAAATGGTGCAAGGCAGGGCTATGTCCACAATCGATGCCAGTCGATCAAAGGCAATTTAGTCAGCAGGCCAATAAACCTAGGCAGCAGAAGCCGTGTGTCTCTGGTCTGTGGCAGGAAAACTAAATAGTCGGTAAAAACCCACGAGGACACAGTGAGAACCTTGCAAACTGCACACATAAAGACACCCGAGCCGGGAACAGAACCCAAGCCCTTCTTGCTGTGAGGAGGCAGCGCTACTCACTGCACCACCGAACCATCACATTCAAGTCATTCACAGAGCAGTCGGTACTTCCTCGTAGCGGCTAACAACGCAGAGTGAAACTTCGGCCGATCCTTTCCGCGACAGGCGCCATCAATCTGGTCATCGCTGTTGTTGTTACCGTTAGTGTCGTCAACGTCATCATCGCGCGCTGCTCCCAGACTCTGCAATGCCTTTCCTTTGGAGATTCTCTCATCTCATCTCATTATCTGAAACCGCTTAATCCTATATAGGGTCACGGTGAAGCCGGAGCCTATCCCGGAAACATAGGGCGCAAGGCAGGAATACACCCGACGACGGGACGCCGGTCCATCGCCGGCCTTTGGAGATTCGATCAGCTGAGTCCTTGGGCATCTTTAAATCTCGTCTTAAGACTCACTTGTTCTGTAAGGCTTTCAAGTCCTCTGGCTAGAACTCATCTCATTATCTGAAACCTCATCTCTCTCTCTCATCTCATTGTCTGAAACCGCTTAGTCCTATACAGGGTCACGGTGAAGCCGGAGCCTATCCCGGCAGACACAGGGCGTAAGGCAGGAATACACCCGACGACGGGACGCCAGTCCATCGCCGGGCATTGCGGGACAATTTTAGTCTGCGAGCCAATCAACCTATCCAGGAGCATGCTTTTGGACTGTGGGAGGAAACCGAAGTACCCGGCGAAAACCCACGCGGACACGGGGAGAGCATGCAAACTCCACACAGAAAGGCACTCGAGCCGAGAGATTCGAACCCGGGACCTTCTTGCTGTGAGGCGACAGCGCTAACCACTGGGCCACCGCGCCGCTCCTGGCTAGAACTCTAACTCTTATCTCTAACACTGTGCCTCCTATCTCTGACACTGTGACTCTTATCTCTAATACTGAGACTCCCATCTCTACACTGCAGCAGAATTATTAATATTATTAATCGCTTATTTTTCGTGCTTCTATAGTTTTTTTGCTGCATTTCATCTTTCGGTTGGGCTGTCCTGGTGTTGTTGGCGTGCCGTTCTCTCCGCAGCTCTGTGAAGCACTTTGTGACTCTCGGATGAAAAGCGCTCTATAAATGCAATTACTTTATTATTATCGTCGTTATCGTCTTTTTTTTATGGGATAATGGTTGTAGTGTCCCTGCCCCCTCCCCCCAATACATGTGTACTGTTGGCTTCGTGGCTTGAGATGGGTAATCTGTTCATAAACCTTGCTGAACTACTCATCGGGGAAAATTAAAATTGCTTTTGGCGTTTTTTTTTCCTTTTCATTCTCTTCTCTCTTTCATTCTTCACCGGTGACGTTGCTGTATAACTGTATAACCAAAAACTCACCGAAAACTCACCACACTCGAGAACCCGGTTAAATCAGAGTGTCAATAAAGAAAAAAGATGCAGCGCTGTAATTTCTTGCCAGTCGCAGCCCACCGATGGATCATGACCCACTGGTTGAGAATCGCGGCTATCAGGGACATTTTAACCTCCATACCAACCTCGACGTCTTGGAAGGGAGAGGGGGCTGTGCAGGTCCAATGTGCTGACCAATGCAAGGGATTCTAACATCAGATTCGCGGGGCAGGCATGCTCGTTGACCGTTTACAATGTGTCCCGTGTTCCACCCGGCAGGCGTGTGCATGGAGATGTCCCAGCAGCACCGCATGCCACGGCCGATGGTCGTCATCCCGTTCATGCAGCACGGGGACCTGCACAGCTTCCTGCTGCGTTCCCGCATCAGCAACCAGCCCACGGTAAGGAGCGCGACGCGAGCCGCTCGTTGACAGGCACCCAGGCTCGTCACCGAAGCGTCTGATTTTATTTGCCATCTGAGCTTATTGGACTTGGAGAGTAGCGGAGTCGCGTCACAGCAAGGATCTCCGGTTCGATTCCCGACTGGGGTGCCTGTCTGTGTGGAGTTTGCGTAATCTGCTCGTGTCCGCCTGACTTTTCACTGGGTACTGTGGTTTCCTCCCACCATCCAAAGACACGCCACCGCTGCATAGGCTAATTGGCCTGCTGACTTATTTGCCCGTGGTTCCCTGTGATGTACTGACTTCCGATCTTTCCTATCTCTCCCATCCTCCCCCACTCCACCAACTCCACCGGCTAACCCTGCGGGCTGTCCTCCCAGGTCGTGCCCCTGGACACACTCATCAAGTTCATGGTGGACGTCGCGAGCGGCATGGAGTACCTCGCCAGCAAGAACTTCATCCACCGCGACCTCGCCGCTCGCAACTGCATGTGAGTTCCGCCGTCACGGTAGACACGTCACATCATTGCCCTCCTCCCCCCTGCTGCCCACCTCCTTCATCATCATCCACCTTCTCCCTCTCCACTATTGCCCATCTCCTCCCCCTGCATCATCATCCACCTTCATCTCCATCATAACCTACCTCTTCCCATTCTACCGTTGCCCACCTATCTACCTCTTCTTCTAACGGCCATTGATCTATCCACTGCTGGTTGAAGGCCTCCACAAACCATCGCCATCACTCACGTCACCACGATGTAACGATCCCTAACTTATCGCCCGCGCACCGGCTAACGTCGACCGCTCCATCTCCTCCGTGGACGTCCACTTGGGTATCGTCCCTTCCTTTGCGGTCACGTTCCTTCACCGCTGGACAAGCGCACCTTCTGGCGATGCGTCCCACGCGAGCCCCCAACTCGACCTTCGTGCCGCTCACGGCGACGACGTCTCGTGGTTTAGCGAACCGCTTGTCGTACCGAACGCTGTTTTTGCTCTCGCATCATTGCCGAATTCAACGGCTGCCGTTGCACCGCCCGCCCGATGTTCCACGCGACCGCAGGCTGCACGAGAACATGACCGTGTGCGTCGCCGACTTCGGCCTGTCCAAAAAGATCTACAGCGGCGACTACTATCGGCAAGGGCGCATTGCCAAGATGCCCGTCAAGTGGATCGCGCTGGAGAGCCTGGCCGACCGCCTCTACACCTCGAAGAGTGACGTGGTGCGGTACACACTCGCCCGTCCGCTCTCTCACTCTCTTGTACCCAACACAAAAACCTTCCAAGGTGTCAATGGATCTAATCGAACCGTTTTCGTTGTCACCACGGGGTCTGTGTTGCCTCCCAGTATCAATGCGGCCTGCATGACAGCCTGCTGCGTTAGCGTCTGGTGGTGAGCGTCTCTTGTGACAGGGTGTACCGATCCGACTGGTTGCCCTACACAAGTTGGAGGAGCAGGAAGCTGCCATGTGGCTTTGTGGCTACGTGGGCTGAAGTGCATTGGTAGGATGTTATCTTTTTTTAAATCTGACTACAGTCACATGTAAATGCATTAGCTAAATAAATAAACAGAGATAGAAATTCCCTTTTGGATAATATTAATGATAATTAATTATGCTCTATATCGCAACTTTCATCTGGAGGTCCTGCGGGAAAGAGACGTTTGGTCGGAGGCAGCCATGCGAACGATTCCTGGCCATCCACCAGAGACAGCTTCCTATATATCATGATGATAGCGACCAATTAATTAATTAGTGATTTTTTTGGGAAAGCTGTGTTAGTGAGCAGCACCTATGAAGGTGCACACAGGTGTCGTGGTGATGTGGGCAGGACCACATCTGCCTGCTATTGTCTCTCCAGTGAGTCGATCTAGAGCAGACCCAAGACCAGTTTCGAATAACACACTCCCCAC
>JAZEWT010000013.1:10209987-10224118 GCA_036362905.1 Mordacia mordax
CTTCAACGCTCTTGCTCGGGTCTCAACACCCTCCGACTGAAGGAGGTTGGCATGACCTTGGCCCGGTATCGAACCCGGGCCCCCCCCCCTGCCATCCCGTCACACACGTGCTGTGAATCCGGTTTCCGAGTGGGTGGAGGGGAACGAACGAGAGTCACTTCCTCTCTCAGGACGCGGAAAAATCTCTGCCCACGCGGAGTTCCAGGGTTGCGGGCGCGTGGCCCCTCAACGCTCTGCACACGCCCACGTTTTCCACTGCGCAGCAGCTGGAAGCATCTGCTGACCCCGCGTACGAGCTATTGTCGTCTGTGACGGATTCGTATCGCTGTGTTTCCAACGTTGTCTTTATTGTTGCCATCCCATGGATTGTAACCTTATTGCGGTGGAGGATTGTTGCATGTTCCAATGCAGCGCAGAGCTGGGTCACCTGGACTTCAACGCTCTTGCTCGGGTCTCAACACCCTCCGACTGAAGGAGGTTGGCATCAGGAAGGGCATCCGGCTGTAACATTCTGTTCCAAAACCGCTACCGTTGGGGGGCAAACGGCTAAGCTGGGTCAACCTAGATAGCGGCCATTAACACAGGCAACAAAAACTTGTTATTGATGTGAGTGTGTGATGGCTGCGTGTCTACGTTGTAGCACAACGGGTGTCGAGCGTTCCCTCTATTGTGAGAAGCGAAACGTTGTGAAGTACAGAGCGGGAACGCTCGACACGGTTATCCCGAAAGAAGACCTTTGAAAAGCAAATCTCATACATCGAGCTGTGAAAATCTACATCACTACATTGCAATCTCATCTCTCTCATTATCTGAAACCGCTTAATCCTATATAGGGTCACGGTGAGCCGGAGCCCATCCCGGAAACACAGGGCGTAAGGCAGGAATACACCTGACGACGGGACGCCAGTCCATCGCCGGACTACATTGCAATGCGTGCTTCCTAACTGCAGTCATCGGCTCGCTGCCTGATTCTCGACATTGGAGTTATCAATTCGTACTTTCGAATGCGACTTGATCCTCGTGGTCTCCAGAGCCCTTGTCTGGGATTTAATTTCAAGAGTGGGTGTGTCTGGATAGCCATGTCGAGCTTTCCTTCTTTACGCAATGTTTTGCCTGATGATCATTGAAATGTGAGAGGCAGAAGATTGCGGAGGAGAGTGGAAGAACACTCGACACGGCTGTCCCAAAAGAGCAACTTTTAAGAGTTATGATGCATGAAGCCATTAAAACCTTCAACACAGTGAGATGATCATTCTGCATTTTGCAACTCTTCGCTATTCAGATGCTAATTAAGTCAGTGCACACCACCCACGTCTGATGATCAGTAATTCGTATTAGCTACCAACATACAACTGGAAACATCTGGTTTCATGCAGGAGACATTTGACCATTGCAAATGTGAATCCTTTTTTTATTTCAAAGTGTCGTTTATCTTCTTCAAGCATTTTTTTCTAAAATGCTGTCCTCTATTCATTCCCTGTTTTTTGATGCACACTGCATACGTCTGATGTTTGGTTTAAAAAACAATCACCCTTTACAAGGACATGATTTACCAAAGCTCCGCTTGTTTCCGTTATGTTTTCATTTTTCCGTGAGAAAACTTCTGCGCAAGGATCTCTTCCACAGCTGTTCTGACAACTCAGGGTTACGTGCGTCGCTTGCTAGATTTCCAAATGGATTCTTCAGCTTGGGATATGACGCTGATACCACAGTTGGGAATAAATTGGGAAGTAAAGACCAAAAAAAAATTGGGTAAAGGAAAAACAAACCACGTGGATATTTACATAGTACACAGGGCATTAGGCACATGTGCTTGCTTAAAGTCTGGTGTAGAGTACGGGTGGGAGGTGGGTGACTTGAGGGGATAACCACTTGCACCAGCACTCATACACACACGCCTGTGCACAAGCGCACGTGTGCACAAAGACACGGTGAACGAGGGGGTGGGTGGCCAGCACCAACCACGGTCTCCTTTGATTCCCTAGTGGTGTTTACAGGTGTTTACAGACTGCACCAGGTACTCACTTGAGGTTCATTTGACGTGAGGGGAGGCTCAGAGACCGGGTCATAAAATCGTCACTGGTGTTGGCCGTGAGCGGGATTCGAACTTGGGTAACTGGGTTTCTAGTTGAGCGCGCTTACCGCCGAGCCGCCACTTCCTATAAACACGCACAAACACACGTACACCCACTCACACATTTAGTCAGACACACACTCCCGCATATTCTTTAATGGTCTTCGAAAGGCATGTGCCTTGTAGTCACAATTACTGGGCGCAACACAGGTCTGTCTGGTTCCTCCTGCTTCCCCACTCATCTCTCTGCAGGCTCCGTCATCTGCTGCTAATGCTGCTGCTGCTGCACGATTAGCCAGTGTCACACAAGCGGAGATATTTAACTGACAGCCTGTACGCGCAGCGCGTGTTTAGGTGCGGGTGCCTGTGTTTGTGTACATTCATGCGTGTACGTGATGGGGAGCAATGGCTCAGCGGTTCGTGCGCTGGGCTACAAACCTATCGACCCGAGTTTGATTCCTTCTTATGGCCAACACAAGTGACGATTTTTCTGAACCGGTCCTGGGCCTCCCCTTGGGTGACTCATCCTAAAATGAGTACCTAGTGCGATGTGGAAGCATTGCCACTCGGGAGACAAAGGCGGTCGGGTGTGGTGCGCTGGTCACCCATCTCATGTATCGATCGTCATAGGTGCTCGCTAACAGCACTGCCCCCTACAGTCCATTCAAGCTATATGGGGGATCTTTGTCTTTGTACATTCATGCATCTGGCCTGGCTCAAGTGCTCCGGCGATATCACCACCACTTCGTAGTGAGTGGGTGCTGTTGTTGCGTCCGTACGTGAGTGCTACCGGTGTGTGTGTGTACACGGTAGTGTAGTGGTTGGCACAGTCGAGAGCGCAGGTAGCGTGGGTGGTGCCGCTCATCTCAGTCAGCCCATGACCCTAGTCTTTTAAGGCTCTATGGGGGATCTTTGCCTTTGTCTCAGTTAGGCAACCCATAACACCTGGGTCTGTCTCGTGACCTCCAATCACCGTGCCTTCGACACTTCGCGTGACCGCAGAGTGCACCTAGCCTGGCACAGTCGCCACTGGGATGTCGCTGCCACTTAATGATGAATGCCGGTTGTTGTTGTGGTTAGCAGACTGCGCTACGAATCTGGAAACCCGAGTACGTTCCCGCTCACAGCAATTTTGTGAACCAGAACGCCCATGGGAACTGGATCCCTGGATTACAGGTCCCCCCCCCTCCCCCATAGGACTTCTTTGACCATACTTCCCCACGCAGGTCAGAGCGGGTTTAATATAACGGTTGCTTAGGACCGGAGCAGCCCGGTTCTCTCGCCACTGATATTCGCCGTGATTTTAACCAGGAGTCAAGCGCGGGTAGCAGGGCACTTAGCGCGGCGCTGCTAATCACTGCACCACCGCTCCCCTAGCCAGCATGCATCCCAGAGTGGAGAGGGGGGTGAAAAGGAAAACCTTCCCGATAACTAAAAAGCCCCTTTATGGCGTCTCTCCGCACGTGTAAGAATAGGAGCAAGGTTGCAACCCCAACCACTTTTAATTTGACACGGACGTTCGTTTTAAAGGGAATGGTGAAGGAAAACTGCCGTCTCATTCAGTGACCAACACAATCACTCCCTTTATGTAAGACTGCTCTAAGCTGCTCCGGGCTTTGCTGAAGGGCCCTTAGCCTGACCATCGGCTTGGCTGCCTTGTAAATGTCTTCATACCTGGTTATATGCAACAGAGAAAGTTTAGATCAGGAATCATTGAGAGTGGCTGCTTTCATTATTGATGCTAAGCAAACACATCACTGTGTGGTTAATATAACGTTTTACAGCCCTTTCTCGATCCACTGTTGGATGAAGGTTTCCTCATGTCGAGTCACATTGTTGGGGGTGGGGGAAGCGGCATTGGTGTTGTTTGACTTTTCTTCACTGCATTAGTCAGTGCATTTTAACCTGTGAAACTACTGCTCACTGTAGATGTTAACACTGGCCCAGAAGCGAACTCAGGTCTGCTCTATGGGTTTATAGCGTGGTGCATTATCCACTGCGATACAGCCTCTATCCACTGCTGGATGAGGGAATTTTCAATGCCATACGGATCATTATGACTAAACTGCACCATGGTGGTCTGAGCGGGTTGGCGACGGCAGGCGGCAGATACATTGGGAATTTAGAAGTACAGTACAACAATGGATTTTGCCTCTGCTGACAACTTATCTCTTGTATCATGTCTCCATACCACAAACCTCCCCGTTGAATTAAACCATAGATACTGCACTTAGTCACCGAGTAAGCAGACGTTGGCATGTGAGTGGGCCAATGTAGGCACAACGTGCTGCCAGCGCTCCATGTTTTACCGAGTATTTAACTGATAATTGCGAGGCTCAAATGCTCGCAGTGACCAGACACCTGTATTAGCGTGATTTTGTTTTTGCTTTTAACAACTCTTCACTATGGGCGGCGCGGTGGCCCAGTGGTTAGCGCTGACGCCTCACAGCAAGAAGGTCCCGGGTTCGTATCTCTCGGCTTGGTTGCCTTTCTGTGTGGAGTTTGCATGCTCTCCCCGTGTCCGCGTGGGTTTTCGCCGGGTACTCCGGTTTCCTCCCACAGTCCAAAAGCATGCTCCTGGATAGGTTGATTGGCTCGCAGACTAAAATTGTCCCGCAATGCCCGGCGATGGACTGGCGTCCCGTCGTCGGGTGTATTCCTGCCTTACGCCCTGTGTTTCCGGGATAGGCTCCGGCTCACCGTGACCCTATATAGGATTAAGCGGTTTCAGATAATGAGATGAGATGAGATGAACTTTTCACCATTTACAATAAATACCGACAAACCACAAAGACCAACTTTGTCTACTCGTGTGGTTGTACAACAATGGAACGAGGCCATATAGGACACACATGAGACAGAGTCTAACACTAACACACGTTAAAGAGCAAGGGGTAGGGAGTTAAACAAGGTGGGGAAAGAGGCGGCGTTCAGAATGGGTTACACGCAGTGTGGCGTCGGGCAGTGTGGTGGCGTGGCGTGGCGGTGCGGTGCGGTGCATTGGCATAGTGGTGTGGTGGCATAGCGGTGGCGTGGCGTGGCGTGGCGGTGCGGTGGCGTGGCGGTGCGGTGGTAAAGCAGTGTGGCGTCGGGCAGTGGCGTAGCGGTGCGGTGGCATAGCGGTGTGGTGGTGTGGCGGTGCGGTGGCATAGCAGTGTGGCGTTGGACAGTGGCGTGGCGGTGTGGTGGCGTGGCGGTGCGGTGGCGTGGCGGTGCGGTGGCATAGCTGTGCGGTGGCATGGCGGTGTGGTGGCATGGCGGTGTGATGGCATAGCGGTGCGGTGGCGTGGCAGTGTAGTGGCGTGGCGGTGTGGTGACGTAGCGATGCCGTGGCATTGTGGTGATGTAGCAGGGAGTCATGCTGCTGCCTTGCAGCAGGAAGGATCCAGGTTCAGTTCCCAGCTCGCGTTGCCTTTCTGTGTGGCGTTTGCGTGCCTCTTTCTATCTCCCTGTGTCTGCTTTGGTTTTCATCGGGTACTCCGAGTTCCTCCCACCGTCCAAAGACACGCTGCTGCCTATGTTAATTGACCTCCTGAGTAAATTTCCCCAAAAGTGTGCCCCGCTATGTACTGGCTTTAAATCCTGGGTTTAGCCCCGACTTGCGCCCTCTGTCTGCCAGGATAGGCTCTGGCCGCCCTGTAACCCTCTACAGAATTAAGCCGGTACCGATACTGATAGTGCGGCGTCGCGGCATTAGCGTGATTTTGAATAACGTGACGTCGCCTGACGCGTGGAACTTTGCCTCCTGACTGTTGTCGTAGTGGGCGTTTGGCGTGACAATGTGGGAGATCGCGACGCGGGGACAGATGCCGTACCCTGGCATCGCCAACCACGAGATCTACGACTACCTGCAGCAGGGCCACCGACTCAAGCAGCCACCCGACTGCCTGGACCAACTGTGAGCAAATGCACGACGACAACAGCGGCCGCCGTCCGCCACCAAGTGGCGGTGGTGTCACGTGCCACGCTGAGAGCACATTGAGGTTGCGCGAAACAGTTTGTTCGCTGGATTCCTAGCGCACTGCGCAAACTACTGTCAGCACTGCGCACCCCACCTCCCTCATGTACAACACAGTACTCGATATATAAGGTGGATAAGATATAAATGCACACGCAGTGGATCAATCATTGTTAAAATTTGACCCGTATAGAGACTCCTAGACTTGCATACAAACCCATACTCACATAGGAACAAACACAAGAATCACACCAAAAAAAAGCCATTGATGCATTCAGTGACTCATAGCCTCATACAGAGACCCACAGTGTCACATACAATCCTAGAGACTCATTTGGTGACTCACAGTTTCACACAGACTCATGTACACATTGATTGGGAAACTAAATTGGGTTGGCAGCGGATTAATCATCGTCAGTGCAGAGACCCCGTTTAGACTTTAATAGACTCTTGATGCAAGTGCTGTTAGCGAGCATATATGAGGGCCGGCACAACACATTATTATTATTAATTATTATATAGCAGACACCCTTATCCAGGGCAACTTATATAATACCCACTAATACATGTCAACATGAGGGGGTCGGTGGCCAGCGCTATGCCTGGCTGCCATTGCCTGGCTAGCGGCGATGTTGACCGACTGCACACGGTACTTTCTCATTTAAGGCTGTGTAGAGCTCGTGGCGAACCAGAACCAGTTTAGATATTTGCCACCGAAATTGGTCGTGAGCGTGATTGGTAACCGGGTCACCTGGTTTGCAGCTCAGCTCTAACTACCACACTACCGCTCCAGGCACATTTGGTGAAGGGGGGGACTGCCCCATTTGCCTTGACAACTGCACATGTGGTCAATTCCTGCCCACCCACCCACCCACTCCTGCACAAACCCCTGCTTTTTGCTGGTGCGGGAGAAACCCCAAGCGTGTGGTGCCACCTAATGGTACGTTATATGTCAACCACGCACCATCTATTGACAGTGGAGAATTGCTCTTCAGAGCTGCTCCTACGGGATAGCCGTTTTGAGCGTTCCGCTCTCCTTCGCGACGTTTCTCCTCCCACATTCGAGGCATCAGAGTCACTGCTTACTAAAACCACTGCGCCACCACTCTTCTCCACCCCGCCAGGGAAACTACAGTGATTCTAATTGGAAACACGGCGCGCAATTGGCAAGGCTAGTTACTGCTCCCTGCAACGTGTAGGCGTTGCGGTTATGAAGCCCTATGATCATCACTCCACCACCCCTATGCATTTCCTCTTTGAGCTGCACTGGCGAGGCAGGCTGTTCGCTGTTTGTGGGGTGACTGCCTCTCTCCTTAGAGCAGTGGTTACCAATCTGCCGATGAACCCAAATTCGATTTCCGCTCACAACCAATAACAAAAGGTGAATATCTGAACTTGGCCTAGGCCACTGTTAATCATCATCATAATCAATACCCGCTTAATCCTGTACATGGTTGAGGGGGGCCGGAGCCTATCCCGGCAGACAGAGGGCACAAGGTGGGGCTATGCCCAAGACGTGATACCAGTACATCGCAGGGCACTGGGGACAATTTACTCAGCAGGCCAATTAACCTAGGCAGCAATGTGTATTTAGACCGTGGGGAGAAAACGGAGTACCCGGCGAAACCCCACGCAGATACGGGGAAAACACGCAAACCTCACACAAAAAGGCACCTGAGCTGGGAATCGAACCTGGAGCCTTCTTGCAGTGAGGCGACAACGCTACTCGTTGCGCTACTGTGCCGTCCCAGCCTCCGTCAAAGCAATTTGTAATCAACACCAACACAGGGAACACAAAGTTGGCCAGGTGTGCGCGGTGTTGGCGACACCACCCCTTCATCCGTCTCCGCTGCCTTTCAGGGTGCTCGGTAACAACACGCCCTCAGCAGCCCATGTGCAGCAATGCACGCGCTGTGCGTCCGTGTGTGCCGTAGGTACAACCTGATGTACGGCTGCTGGCACCTGGACCCGACGCGGCGTCCCAGCTTCACGTCGCTGCGCTGCGAGCTGGAGAAAATCAGCAAGTCCCTCCCGGAAGAGCTCTACGTCAACTCGGACGAGCTCGACAGGGGCCGGGCTGCTACCGCCACCATCACCGCCGCTGATTTCTTCTCGGAGCTCGGGGCCTGCGGCGGCGGCGGTGGCGGCGGTGGCGGCGGCGGTGGCGGTGGTGCAGGGGCCGTGTGGTGCGCCGCGGAGAAGGATCGCGGCGATGCGGCGGCGATCGTGGCGGCTGTGTTCGGGGACCTCGACGATTGCGGCGGCAGCAACGCTGATGGCGACGAAGGCGGCACCGCGGGATGCTGCAGGCCAATCGCCTCGTGCGTGATGGTGCATTGTGAGGGCGGTGGCGATTGCAGCGAGGCGGAGAGTCGGTACGTCGTGCCACCGTCTGCCGCCACCGTCACCAACGCCAACGGCCCCGGTGAGGCGCAGGCTTCCGAGCAAGAGCCGGCAGCCAGCGTCCTCGACAAGGCGGTGTGATGACCTCGCAGTGACACAGCGTGGTCGTGGCATGAGGTTCCTGCGGGAAGGAATGAGGTGGGGGCATGGAGAGAGTGGGAGCCTGCCCTGCCTGATTTCTCTTCTTATTTTCTGCGTTGCTCGGTGCCTGAGACCCTGTGACCCGTGGGTCTTGGTTGCAGTTGTGCACCGGCTGCATGCTCGATAGCTATGCCACCGTGACATTACAGACTTGAGGGCCTGTGGGACAAACAATGGGACCACCTTGTGTCGGTCTATTTGAACGGTGAAGTTTCACCGCGTTTGGGAGCGACCTCTTGCAAGAACACCGACAACCTCGGGGGTCTTTTGGCGAAGTGAGCAAGGGAAGTGAGTAAAGGTGGGAACAAAAAGATTGATATGATAGAAGAGTGCCTGCTTCGTGCCCAATGTCGGGCCCTTTAGCCACTGTCATATACTTTTACAGGTTAACGGCACAATTTGTGCAGGGCAGTGCAGTCTCTCGTCACCACCGTCCGATGCGTTCTCGGGTCGTTTCGTGATTCCCTCTGCGGCTGTCAGGGCACGGACAGCAAAATGACGGACATCGTGCCAGACAGCACTGCGATGCAACCCGAAAACACACTGGAGAGTTACGCACAAATGCTGAAACCTGCACGGCTGTATGTGGCATACGGTTGCTTATGAAACGCTTACATTGTCTCCAACTCATTGCTGTCAACGGTTTTGTTTTCATGTATGTGCGAGTCATTGTACAAGTGTTATGTTATACGCATGGGAGTGACCTCCTATAAATATAAGGCGAAGGAACACTGCTGTGACCGTTCGAGATGAGCTTAAATTGTGTGGAATGCTTGTTATCAAAGACAGCATGACTCAATACATTCCATAGAAGACTCACGCACTGAAGGTGTGCATCGTTGAAATTTTCGCCTTGCGTTTTTTCGAACAGATTTTACTGCTTGACGTCATGAAATGTGTTATCACGTTGGGTAATTAGTATAGAAAATTGTCATTCACAAACAAATGTATAGGCAGCTTTCACGGTAATTTCTGATAGATTTACATCTAATCTCATTGTCTAGAGTCTCTTAACCCCTGCTTTGTACAATCAATCTTTGGGTTTTTTTAAATCTGTTTTTAATTGGTATGTACTTGTAATTTTGAACGATTCTTGTAACCAAACTTTGCACAAAATAGCATTGCCAGTGTATTTCTTTCAACCACTGCAGTGGAGTGGTCTGCATTTTGCACTAATATAGATGTTCATGTAATTCCATAATTGTGATGTTTCTGTATTCAGAAAATATTATGTTCAGAATACTGTCGAAAATGTTGACCATTTAACGTCTAAAACTCAAAGGGCTAAAGGCAATGGACAGGATGACGTCTTAATTATACATCAAGAATAAGGTGGTGAGTATATTACGCCATGAACCGACCAACCTGCATTTGGTTCCCACACATGGCAAACAGTAGTGTCGAGTGATATCTCACTCACTAACCCGACCCCTTCAACTCACGCTGATCAGCGCGTCATTGGGGTGCACTTCTTGAAACGGGCGGCGCGGTGGCGCAGTGGTTAGCGCTGACGCCTCACAGCAAGAAGGTCCCGGGTTCGAGTCTCTCGGCTCCGGTGCCTTTCTGTGTGGAGTTTGCATGCTCTCCCCGTGTCCGCGTGGGTTTTCGCCGGGTACTCCGGTTTCCTCCCACAGTCCAAAAGCATGCTCCTGGATAGGTTGATTGGCTCGCAGACTAAAATTGTCCCGCAATGCCCGGCGATGGACCGGCGTCCCGTCGTCGGGTGTATTCCTGCCTTACGCCCTATGTTTCCGGGATAGGCTCCGGCTTCACCGTGACCCTATATAGGATTAAGCGGTTTCAGATAATGAGATGAGACTTCTTGAAACTGTGGATAAATCGTGGCTGATCTGATGATCGTATTGATACGTTTTCTATGTTGGATTCCATTTATTACAAAACAAGCACAGCCACCTATCTAGTTCTTATGTTGGTAAAATAAATCATCATTTCAAATAGTTTTATTGTATTATTTACAGGGGAAAGCCGCTTATGTGTTTCAAAACTTTTTCAAGGAGGCCTTTTCCAAGATAACTTCTCCAGATCCTTCTTTTAAAATGAGTTATATTTTTGTATGTTATGGTGTCCGGTGTCTGGAGAAAACCCCACACATTATTAAAGGATTCCCCTCAAACCGCTGCACATCTGTATTAAATAAGTTGCTTCATGACAAGCTGTTACAGGTTGTTGTTTGTGATATAATAAAGAGATCAAATTATTAATGCTTGTAAACATATTTTGGTACGCCAGATAATGCCATGTGATTTTTAAGTACAATTTCGTACTAACAGCAAATGCAGCGTTACGGATTGAGAATTCAATTGTTTCAGTTAATGCTGCCATTTTTATCTATGATTTTTTTTAAACGTGACGAATAAAGAAATCAAATGTTGCTATTGCGTGTTCTGTTGTTTTCTCAAAAGAACTGGAAAGGAAATTTTTATTTTAGAGCTGAGCTGTGCGATTATTTAAGTCACTTATTTGGTGCTGATTCTGTTGGCAGTGGTGAACAAGAAACAAATTAAACTCAACACATTCAGCATCAATGACGGTGGCCTTTATTATTACGTTCCCTGAACCATCACCAATCATATCTTAAAACAAAATTATTGCCAGTGTTATTGACGAATGTGTTGTTTTCGTTTGGCTTACAATGTCTGGTACTGCGCTGTCTCACTGCCACCGAGAACGTGCTCGTCACATCGTAAAATTGTGCAGAACCGAATTCGTGGCTTTGTTGTTTTTGTGGCGTTGTTGGTGAAATCATGAACTCGGCACTAATAATAATAATTGCATTTTTATAGCGCCTTTCTCCCGAGGGTCACAGCGCTGCACAGAGCTGCGGAGAGAACGGCACATCAACAACGAGATAACAACGGCAAATAAGCATTAACCTTTTTTGGGAGGGTTTTTTTTCAAATCCGAGCTGCGGAAAGAACGGCATGTCAACAACTAGACCAGAAAATCTGGTTTCATCACGGGTGGCTCTGATCTGGATTTGAACCCAGGTTTACAAGTGCCGATTCGGTGCTCTGATACCCAAGTCATTTAGTCAAATCAATTTGTA
This sequence comes from Mordacia mordax, assembly GCA_036362905.1. Taxonomy (NCBI): domain Eukaryota; kingdom Metazoa; phylum Chordata; class Hyperoartia; order Petromyzontiformes; family Petromyzontidae; genus Mordacia; species Mordacia mordax. The sequence goes on from JAZEWT010000013.1 coordinate 10,221,631, forward strand.
TTTAAGCTGGAACGGTTAAGCTATGTAGTTTTTTTAACAGTTGTCCAGCAGCGAAGGGTAAGCAAGTTGAAATATCTCAAGGCAATTTAGTCAGAACAATTAACCTCAGCAGCATGTCTTTTACGAAGTTCACTTCGATTATTTAAGTCATGGCCAGCGTGTTTAAATAGGACAAAAACAGCCTCTACAAAGGGGCTCTAGAGTTTTCTGAAGTTGGAGGTTCTTCCATCAGTGGTGAAATGAGCATCCCTGACACTCTCCTAGTGTACAAGATTGTGTACTGCACACTGCCCCCCGTCTGAGTTCAACTCGTATGCAGTATAAAATATTTGTTGCATGTCCAATTGGTATAGAATGTCGATAATTCAGCAAATGTTACGGATGAAGCAACAACAAATATCAGGCTACAATGTGGCGATCGTTACATTCGACCAGCTAAAGACCTGCCATGCAGGGGTTTATACGGACCGCATAATGTAAACGGATAATAATTGCACTTCTAGAGCGTTTTCAACCCAAGGGTCACAAAGCGCTGCACACAGCTGTGGAGAGAACGGCATGTAAGCAACAACGACATATGAACGACATAACATTTTTTGTTTGTTACAAATCTGAGCTGTTGAGAGAACGGCATGTCAGCAAGAACAACATCAGAGCAGTTCAATTGAAAATCACATTATAGCTATAATTTAGAGAAGGACATAAAATAAGAGATAATAATCGTTAAACCGATATCATTACAATAATTGTTAAACAAACAAAGGAAGGAATACGTGTTCCTGAGCAAGCGCAGGTCAGAGCGAGCCATCATCCCAGAAAAACCACAGTGAGCCGCATCAACAGCCCTAGCCAAAGGACTTCAAAGCCTTACGAAACAAGTGAGTCTTGAGACAAGCTTTGAAGATGCCCAGGGACTCAGTTGACCGAACCTCCAATGGAAGGGAGTTCCAGAGTCGGAGCAGCGCGCGAGAAGGCTCTGCCACCCATCGGATGGATGTATGATCTGGGCACATACAGCAAGCCAGCATTGGAGGATAGAAGTGGTCGGGTCGAGGAGGGTGCTTGAAGTAGATCATGGATGTGCAGAGTTAAGGAATAGGGGAGGGGGGACTTTAGCTGTAGAGGGGGGGCCGGCGCCGCGTGGGGGACGGGCGGAGCGGTCTGCGGGGACTTTTACTGTAGAGGGGGGACAAAGCCACGTGGGGTTACATCGGTTAGAACTTTCTAGAAGAGCCACGTGGGGGGATGGACAGCAGCACGGGCTGCGGGGGGGGGGGACTTTCACGGTAGAAAGGTGACGTAGGTTAGAACTCGCTAGAAGGCGCCGCGGGGATATATAGGCGGGGGGTTGGATGGGGCGAAGAGAGTCTCCTGGGGGAACAAGAAGTAGGAGCAAGCGTCACGATGTAGCAGCTGGTAGTATGCCGCTACTCCAGCCCGTGCATTGCTGGTTTCAGTATAAGCATCTAAAATCAAGATGTCTCTGCTCATCCGTGGTCGTTGGCTGATCTATCGCGTAGTGGGTGCTGATCCTTGCCGTGGTGTTGCCGCTGTCAGCCGTCACAAGCCCGCAGTCGAAGTCGTGGTGTCACAGATGTATGTCGGAACAGCGCAATTAAAAGCCTTGTCGGTGATACCAGTCTTCAGCATGTCTACTCAGCTCCAGATCCACTTGTGCCACATCGGTCTATGTCACGGACGTGTGAACCCAGCCTTGGCTCAGGACAGCAAACTCGAGAGCTTACAACTTAAATTACTCACAAATGGGGAAATGGGGAATTGAAGGACTTAGTGTGACGTGGGAAATGGGACGGAGTCACGTGCACTGCAGACTCGGGTTAGTAAACAAACTCGTATTTATTTGCTACTCATCTACCACCCTCTGTATATAGCACCGGCAAAATTATGCCAACCAATTCTTTCACTATCCCCGTGTATTGGTGCCCCGCATCCCCTATCATTCACAAGCGGTTAGCGTTCCTCCGAGACGTGCAAGCACTAAACCCACTCTCATCTCATTGTCAGAAACCGCTTGGTCCTGTACAAGGTCGCGGTGAGCCGGAGCCTATCCCGGCAGACACAGGGCGCAAGGCAGGGATATACCCACGATGGGACGCCAGTCCATCACCGGGCATTGCGGGAAATTTAGTCTGAAAGTCAATTATCCTATGCAGCAGCATGTTTTTTGGACTCTGGGAAGACAGCGGAGTGCCCGGCCAAAACCCACGTGGGCACGGGGAGAGCATGCAAACTCCACACAGAAAGGCACCCGAGCCGGGATTCGAACCTGCGCATGCGAGCTTCTTGCTGTGAGGCGACAGCGCTACCCACTGGGCCACCATGCTGCCCTAAACCCACTCTCAATACCCCTGTGGCACCACGACTCGGACAGCAGACTCGCGGCGGCTCGGCGATAACCGCCACTGCGAGGATCAGCGTTCACTCCACGGACTTTCAGGCAGGGAACAGAGACTTCTTGTCTTTTGAT
>JAZEWT010000013.1:10235490-10263154 GCA_036362905.1 Mordacia mordax
CCCCATACAGTTCTCCTTCAATTCTCGACAAAGACAACTAAAAAATGAATAACACTTCAGAACGAGTCCTCTGCCCAGCACTGCGAAGTTACAGGCCGATGTTGACATGGTGCCTTTGTGTGCTTTACTAGCAGAGCATCGCAGGGCACTATTGCACAAACAACTTTTAAAAACCCATTACTCAATCCTACTCTAAAATAAGATTATTTAATCGTTTATAATGTTTTTTTGTAAGATTTCAATATGCCAGCGTTCCTGACATCACTTTGAAATGCGTTAATGATTATAAGGTTAACTTAATTGAAATCCATAGGTCAAAACAACATGGCAGTGTTTGTGAAAATAGCCTCTGTAAATGTATAACGTGTTATACATGTAAAACGTGTAATACATTTATGTGGCCCGTATTTCTACATTTTAAACGTTGAATTAATGAAATGAAATTGCATTTAGTCTTAAAATATAATTTACATATCATGTTCTGACATTTATGCCCAAGGGCAGATTCATCCCAACCCATCACACTTCCCACTGTACAGCACCTAAGCTGATACGAGGCTTGGTGAGCTATTAGGGACAGGAGAATCGTTCTTTCTCGGCAGTCTTTTTATCCGGTGATCACATAACAGCATACAGACTGCAGAGATGCATTTAATAGTGGTGTGCATAATGCATTTGGTTCACGAATGTTAAATAATGTCCTGTTTGCTGTGCGTGTCTCCTCAAAGCCAACTACAAAGTTATTCATCGATGGAAAGTTTGTCGACTCCACCACCTCCGAATGGCTGGATGTGCACAACCCAGTAAGTAGTTACACAGTTGCACGTCAAGACATACTTTGAACGTGACCTTGAGCGTTTGTGTGCTCACATTCCTTGCACAAATATACACAGACATGGGCTACGAACTCATTTACACCTCTCGCTCAAAATCGTTCAGCCCATTTTCACCATCATCACCATCCATGACCGATCCACTGATGAACACCTCCCCACGCACACTGGGAACATTAAATAACGATGAGGCAACTCTGATGTGACGAGAATGGAAATGACTTGAGAAGATTCGCTTAGCATTTTTATTTTAGCGGGTGGCACAGTGGCCCAGTGGGTAGCGCTGTCGCCTCACAGGTCCCGGGTTCGAATCTCGGCTCGGGTGCCTTTCTGTGTGGAGTTAGCATATTCTCTCCGTGTCCGCGTGTGTTTTCGCCGGGCATTCCGGTTTCCTCCCACAGTCCAAAAAACATGCTGCTGCATAGGTTAATTGGCTTGCAGACTAAATTGCCCGCAGTGCCCAGTGATTGACTGGCGTTCCATTGTGGGTATATCCTTGCCTTCGCCCTGTGTCTGCCGGGATAGGCTCCGGCTCACCGCAACCCTATACAGGACTAAGTGGTTTCTGACAATGAGATGAGATGAGATTTTTATTTTATTAATTAATATGTATTTATCAACTGTGTCAGCTTGAATGTGTGGTTATATTTATACCTTAGGGGACCATGGCGTTAAAGATTAAGCTGAGCCAGCATACGCCCTATAATGATTCGCCAACCTGCAACAAATATTTACCTTGTCACAATTCGTGGTAGGGCAGCGCGGTGGCCCAGTGGTTAGCGCTGACGCCTCACAGCAAGAAGGTCCCGGGTTCGAATCTCTCGGCTCGGGTGCCTTTCTGTGTGGAGTTTGCATGCTCTCCCCATGTCCGCGTGGGTTTTCGCCGGGTACTCCGGTTTCCTCCCACAGTCCAAAAGCATGCTCCTGGATAGGTTGATTGGCTCGCAGACTAAAATTGTCCCGCAATGCCCGGCGATGGACTGGCGTCCCGTCGTCGGGTGTATTCCTGCCTTACGCCCTGTGTTTCCGGGATAGGCTCCGGCTCACCGTGACCCTATATAGGATTAAGCGGTTTCAGATAATGAGATGAGATGAGACAATTCGTGGTACCAATTCGATTCCAGAATCGATTCCTGCCGTGTTAGTCTTGCTCAAAAATCCAATTATTTCTGGTGCTGGAAATTGTACAGTTGTGTAATCGGTGACATGTCTTCTTGGCATAACCCATATTGACTTTCCGTAAAAGTGTACGAATGATAACTTTATCTTTATGTACATTGTGCTCAAATTACCATTTCAAAGTGTGCCATCCTGCCCATCTGCCTTTTGTAACTTCCCAAGGTATACAAATCTTATTGCATTTTCTGATAGTCAATTGCATTGGATTTCTAAGCGATTTCCTGCTTCCATTCCAATTTCCTCTCCCGATTAACTTGCCAGCGACGATTCGTTGAATGGCGTGATGATTTCAGGCGACGAACGAGGTGGTGACGCACGTGCCCAAGGCGACGCGCGCAGAGATGAACGCTGCAGCGGAGTCGTGCCAGCGTGCCTATGGAATGTGGTCGGAGACGTCGGTGCTCACACGCCAACAGGTCTTCCTCAAATACCAGCAGCTCATCAAGGACAACATTGTGAGTACATCATGCCCTAGCACTCGAGCAGCTCCCCCAGGGTGGATAACAGGTGTCGTTTGCAGAGGTCTCAAAAGTAGTTCCGTGAAATTTTCTTCCGCTGTCTGTTGTCTGACACGTAGATATGCGCTGCTGAGAGTCCGCAGTGGACATTTTTCCGTAGAGCTGTGACGTGGATAACACAATTACAATAAAACAGTGAAATTTCATACAACTGAAAAAACACTGTGGTGAAGGCCAATCCTACAACTTTTGCCACACACATGAAGCCATCTGCTTTGCGATTTGTCCAATGTAAATGTCTTGAGATTCAGTCCCATTTTAACGCAAATAAGTCCAATTTGTTTTGTGTGATAAACGTGGGCCCACGTGTGGTTCTTCGTGTTACCTCGTTTAGAAAGAACTGGCCAAGGTCATCACAAAGGAGCAGGGCAAGACGCTGGCGGATGCAGAAGGAGACGTGTTTCGGGGCCTGCGTAAGGCTTCTACTCTGATGCACCCACGACATCCTTCGGTCCAGTGCCCTCGATGGCTGAGGGCATCGTAATATATAGGAAAAGACTGCGTGGCAGGTTGACACCAGCTGACCACCTCGCTAACTCCTCCCCCCCCCCCCCACACATCCACACACCTTCGTATCCCCTCCAAACCACGTTTGGAGATTTGTAATTTGTGCATGTTAGAAATTGTATTATTCTGATTCCCCAGTAATCTTAGTGGAACTTGGGGTATTTACAGTAGGAAAGATGACTTTGTTTTGTGGACAGCAGATTGACAATTTAAAGCTTAGCTTTTTTTGTTCAGCATTGCTCGCTTTAAAAAACAGCGCGGAGCAGCGCTTCTCCATATCCGCACCGACACCCTGGAAGAGCCTCTCTCCCTCACCCTCCACAGTCCACCGCAACCTCGACATTCAAAAAACAGTACCTCTCTCACCAAGCGTTCTCACACTGAGCATGGCCCCATGCCTCTGTATACACGTCACGTCCCTGGTCAGGCACGGAATTTGCGCGGCGCGTTATAAATTGTACTATTATTATTATTATTTGCACGGATCCATATTTGTTTTTCGGCTAGGCCACTTTATTAGTTTTATGTCAACTTATTGCTTACTCTCCATCACCCGACAAGATTGTGGCGTTTACAAGGATGATATTTATAGCTGTCGATGTATTGATCATAACGTGAAAGAATTGTCATTGACTGACTTCAACGCCCACATACGACATTTTGCCCAAACTGTTTTCAGCTTCTCCCGTTAGTGATTTGTAAGTTGAGATTCTAGGTTATTTAAAGGAATTTAACCATGTCTACTGCTCAGCTTGTTAGATTATTATTTATTTAGCAATAATAATATTCATCTCTGTCAGTTTATTACTGATGAGGGTCATTGCTTACACATGGTATCTGACTCTGTCATGAGCCTGCACTTCTAAGCCAACGTAGCCTTAAGCTCATACCTTGTATGTGGTGTGTTAAGCTGGGCACTGGTAAGACAAGTATGTCCAGGAATGCTGCTTTTCATGTGTGTGGCTACAGCCTTCATAGGTGCACGCTAAAAGCACCAGCCTGTGTAGGCCACACGGGAGATCTCGTCTTTTGTGGAAGCAGGGTGGTGCCTCCCAGAGAGAAGGTCCTGCCCATAACTACACAACACTCATCACTCACTTGGCCAATACAAATAATATATAAGGATGCAGTATCTGGCAGGTTGACGCCAGCTGATGGCGCAGCTGCCTCCCCTCCACCTGTGTGGTTTCCTCCAACGCCGCAAGAACTCTGGGTGAAAGGCGCTATAAATAGTCCTCAATATTCCTCACCGTCACTCACTCGGTAATGACTCCTTGCGTACTCTACACTGGTTACCAATCCAGTACAGAATCACGTACAAGATAGCATTACTCTGTCATCGCATCATCAGCACAGGTCATCCTCAATACCTCGCCCACCTACTTTTACCGTCCACTGAAACACGTTCGCGCTCCCTCCGTAGTTCCTGTGAACTCTTGCTTAGCGTCCCCCGCTCAAGGACAAAAATCTCAGAATGGTGCTTCTCCATAGCTGCACCTAGAACCTGGAACAGCCTACCCCTGGATCTTCGTCAGACTACCATAACCTCGACCTTCAAAAAACATCTCAAACAACACCTTTTTTTTCAGGCCTACTCACACTGAGCTTGGCTCGGTGCCTCAGTATCTGTGTCTCTCATTCGCCGGGCAGGGAACTTGTGCACGTTATAAATAGTATTATTATTTTTATAACGTGTGTGTGTGTGTGTAACGGTGCTACACTGGAACCCACAGAGGTGGTCGAGCACTGCTGCAGCATCACCTCGCTTGTGCTGGGGGAGACGCTGCCATCGATCGCGCGCGACATGGACAGCTACACCTACCGCCTGCCGCTGGGCGTATGCGCTGGTGTCACGCCCTTCAACTTCCCAGCCATGATCCCGCTGTGGATGTTCCCCGTGGCACTTGTGTGCGGAAACACGTTCCTGCTCAAGCCGTCGGAGCGTGTGCCGGGCGCCGCCATGCTGCTGGCGCAGCTCCTGCAGGACGCCGGTGCCCCCAACGGCACGCTGAACGTCATCCATGGCCAGCACGACGGTGAGGAGCACGCGCGACGTGCCGCACTCGCGCGCGCGCATGTACGCGTGTCTGTACCTATCTCTGTGTCGCTGACAGCAGCTGACCCTACAGCCTCATCTCATCTCATTATCTGAAACCGCTTAATCCTATATAGGGTCACGGTGAGCCGGAGCCTATCCCGGAAACACAGGGCGTAAGGCAGGAATACACCCGACGACGGGACACCAGTCCATCGCCGGGCATTGCGGGACAATTTTAGTCTGCGAGCCAATCAACCTATCCAGGAGCATGCTTTTGGACTGTGGGAGGAAACCGGAGTACCCGGCGAAAACCCACGCGGACACGGGGAGAGCATGCAAACTCCACACAGAAAGGCACCCGAGCCGAGAGATTCGAACCCGGGACCTTCTTGCTGTGAGGCGTCAGCGCTAACCACTGGGCCACCGCACCGCCCACCCTACAGCCTGTCTTTGTAATTTTGTATGGGGAACGTTGGTATAGCGGTTAACACGCTTCCACTACGAAATCGGCAACCCGCGTTCGATTCCCTCTCACGAACAACACCAGTAATATTTTTTTGAACCGGTTCACGGCATCCCTTAGGTAGACTTGGCCTTAAATGAGTACCAGGTGCAGTCTATGAACATCGCCACTAGGGACAAAAAGGTGGCCGTGGAGGTCACTAGCCATCCAACACCTCTTGTGCCGCGGTGACTTTCATAGGTACTTGTGGACGGCACTTAACCCTGCGTTCTATGAGGGCATTACAGCGGACCTTTGTGTTTTCTTTTTTCGCAGCCGTGACTTTTGTGTGCGACCACCCGTCCGTCAAGGCAATCAGCTTCGTGGGCTCCAACCAGGCCGGGGAGTACATCCACACCCGCGGCTCCGCCAACGGCAAGCGCGTCCAGTGCAACATGGTGCGTCGTTCTCACAGTCCTCGTCAAGATCGTTACAAAACAATGCTCTCCTCCCCACCCCCCTCCCCCGCCAAGGTTTTATTAGGGTGCGAGTGTGCGCTTCCACACCTAGCATTTGTGTCTATTTGTACGCGCACGTGCGCATTTCTATACACACATTTCCTTGCACAGTTGAAACCTACTTCTAATGATGGAGGCATCATCGGACTTCTTCCGCCAACGTGGGAGGCCAAACATCGTGAAGGAGGACCCCTCGCCACAGCTATCCTGAAAGAGCAGCTCTCGAGCAATTCCCATATTCGCAAAGCCCGTAATATGGACACTGCTGGACGGACAGAGTGACGGATACGCAAATACATGAACCGCGCTCGCGAACTGTGACCTAAGGGGTCCCCGTTTTCCACCGCGACTCGCACAGGGAGCCAAGAACCACGGTGTTGTGATGGCGGACGCCAATAAGGAGAACACGCTGAACCAGCTGGTGGGCGCGGCATTCGGGGCAGCGGGCCAGCGCTGCATGGCGCTATCCACTGCCGTCATGGTCGGGGAGGCCAACGCATGGCTGCCTGAGCTCGTGGACAGAGCCAAGAAGCTGCACGTCAATGCCGGTGCGCGCCGCAGTGCGGTTTCTCTGCACGATTGTCACGCTACGTGTGTTTGTGGTTCGGGTGTTGAGTCTCTCGAACTCGACTGATGTATTTTTATGATTGGCCACACTAATACAAAGTGCCTGACTAAATATTATATGTCAATAAAAACTCCACCACCTAGATGCTCCATGAGTAATAGGGAGAGGGTAGAGGAACTTCTGTACCTTAACTTACTCTTGATTGGCAGTGGAGATTTCGCTTTCACTCAGTCGGACAGGATTATCTTTGCATCACCTGCGTAACTCTGGAAACTACCAGATCTGTTGCTGCACATGATCGTCCAGTGTTGGAAATGCCATTCCCATGGTGTGGGGTGGCTCCCGCTGGAGGTAACCACTATTGCCTCTCCTCAAAAAGGAGGACACTTGACCTTGACCGCCCTCCTCCCCACTGTGTCTCCATGTCATGCCGTGCCCGTGGCATGAATTGGCGCAGGTGACCAACCCGGTGCCGACCTGGGTCCCCTGATCTCGCCAGAAGCGAAGGCGCGCGTCTGCGAGTTGGTGGACAGCGCGGAGAAGGAGGGCGCCCGAATCATCCTGGATGGGCGCAAGGTCGCCGTGAAGGGCTACGAGAGCGGAAACTTCGTTGGGCCGACCATCATCGTCGGAGTGAAGGTGACACTGATGGGGTCGATAATGGGGTGGGGAGGAAACTGTTGAGCATGTCAGTGAAAGATTAATCTCGTCGCTCATGTCTGTCTAATTTCCTCAATGCTGTTTTTCGTCAAAGCCGGATTTAACAAATTCAATTGATAGAATGTTTTTTTCCTGAAATGCGTAGATTGTCAATGATGATGTTTATCCATTTTGGGAGTTGAGAGAAGTTATCCAATTGTCATAATTTTGTTGGGAGGAAGCGCTGTAGTCTCTGTGGCTCCTTCCCTAGCGACAGTCATCAACGTTTTTTGCCCTCCACTGCGACTCTCCCAACTTGAGCTAACCTAGTGTGAATTTCCCCCTCTGCGTATAGCCGCACATGAAGTGCTACACAGAGGAGATCTTTGGCCCGGTGCTCCTGGTGTTAGAGGCCGAGTCCCTCGACGAAGCCGTGAGCATCATCAACAGCAACCCCTACGGCAACGGCACAGCCATCTTCACCAACAACGGTGCCACAGCGCGCAAGTTCACGCACGATATCGACGTGGGCCAGGTGAGAATCGTAATGCCTACTTAGCATCCCCCACAAACAAAGGCTTAGCGAAAAAAATGGAACGAAGTAAGAGATAATTGTTTCGTCGATTTAAAATTATTTCTGTGATCGTGACGGGTGTGTAAGAATCGCATTTGTATGAATCACTTTTGTATTGAAGTTTTTGAGCGTGTTTGCGCACGTTATCTCAATAGCCGTAACTAGACGAGCTTTTATTTGTGGGAGGAAGCCAAAGAACCCAGAGGAAATCGATGCATAACAGGGGAAGAGAGTACACACAAACTCCACATAGAAAGGCACCCGAGGCAAAAATCGAACCGGCTTTGCAGAATTTACTTTGTGAGTCATGGATGTTACTACTGCACTATTCTGCCACCCGTAGTGAATAAACCTCCTTAGAAAAAATGTAACTTTACAAACGATGTGAGGACGAAATCTATTTCAATCAAATCATCGCCCTAAAATGTGGAATTCGAATTGCTGTGTGATTTAATGGTTTCTGTGCTTGCTCTACACTAGCAGTGACCGATATGAAAATGCATTTGTCCTGACCCCAGATCGGGATCAATGTGCCCATTCCCGTGCCTCTGCCGATGTTCTCCTTCACCGGCTCCAGAGGCTCATTTCGTGGAGATGTCAACTTCTACGGCAAGCAGGTAGACTCATTGCGGCCCAGCGATTTATATTGCTATTAAATTGATTAAAGAAAAAATACATACCTCATTGGGTGAGCATGTCTGGAGTCCAGCACTCATGCTAGGGCCTTAATAAAATTTGCATTTCTAAGGTATCTTTCACCCGAGGGTCGCAAAGTGCTGCACAGAGCTATGGTGAGAACAGCATGTCAACAACATCAGATTAGATCAATAAAGTAAAATAATGACCATAAATGAATGGTGGATGTCAAATAAAAAAATAATTGTTAAAACAAATAAAGAACGGAAGATGTGTACTGATGTAGGTTTTCACAGCTCGATGCATGATTGCTTTTAAAAGCTGTTTATTTAGGATAGCCGTGCCAATTGCACTTCCTTCGCGAAACTAGAGTCGAAACTTCACGAAGGAGAGAGGAGCGATCGACGCGGCTATCCCGAAAGAACAGCTTTTAGAAGCAATCATCAAAGGAAGAAGTGTTCCTGAGCAGGCACAGGTCAACAGCGCACTATCATCCAAGCACACAGTAGTGAGCTGCATCAACATTCCTAGCTAAAGAACTTAAAGGCCTTATGGAATAAGTGAGTATTGAGACAGGATTTAAAGATGCCCAGGGACTCAACTGGAAGGGAGTTCCAGAGTCTGGGAGCAGTGCGTGAGAAGGCTCTGTCACCCATCCAATGGAGGTGTGATCTGGGCACATGCAGCAAGCCCGTATTGGTGAATCGAAGTTGTCGTGTTTCAGAGGGTGCCCGAAGTAGGTCACAGATGTATGTCGGAACAGCGCCAGTGAGGGCATTACAGGTGAGGAGCATCTTTAATTCAATCCTGTTTTTAACTGATTGCCATGGAGAGATGCCAGCACTGGGAATATGTGTTCACGGATTGGGATACGGGTGAGGACTCTCGTAGCCACATTCTGTACATGTTGAAGTTGATCGACAAGGTAAGCAGGAATGCAGTAAGTCGTGCATTGCAATATTCAATTCATGAAGAGATGTGGATAAGCGTCTGAGCATCAGATGACAGAATATTGTGAAGTCTGGCTATATTTCTGAAATGGACATAAGTTACCTTTGTTACCTTATTGATGTGTGAGCAATCAGGAAATCACTCCTAGCCTCCGAACTGCCTTAGTAACTTCGATAGACAAGTCATCAAGCATCAAATGGACAAGTTCAGCATTGAACAATTAGTGCTGGGTTCCGACAAGCAAAACTTCTGTTTTGTGGCCATTTAGTTTTAAGAAATTTGAATTTAGCCAGGCCTTTACAGTTGATAGTGAGATCGACATGCAAAGACCAGTCACATTTATGGATGGCTTTGCGTGGATATAGATTCTGATATCATCGGCATAGCAATGGGAGCTGAGATTGAGGCTAAGCAGGATATGGCCAAGAGGTTGTGTATAGATGCTGAGGAGAAATGGGCCCAGGACTTAAGCTTGAGGAATACCAGGCAAAATAAGATGGATCTCTGAGTTACATCCTCCAAGGCTCACGAACTGCTTCAGGTCAGTGAATGCACAGCCAGAGACCCCCATGTCCTCCAGTTGCTCGAGTAAGGTAAGTTGTTTATGGTATCAAATGCTGCGCTCAGGTCTAGGAGGACAAGAATACTTGACAAGGCTTCATCAGCAGTGACAAGGAGGTTGTTAACTACTTTGATCAGAGCAGTTTCAGTACTATAGCCTTATCTAAACCCAGATTGGAAAGCATCGAGGTAATTTTTGACAATGTGTTTCTGGAGTTGCACGGCTACTACATGCTCAAGGACCTGAGAAAGGAATGGTAAATTGGAGATGGGTCTATAATTATCAGGCATGTTGCAATCAAGGCCAGGTTTTTTGAGCACATTTGAATAGTGCGGGAATGGTGTCAGAGCAAAGTGAGTTGTTAATAATAATATTTGCACTTCTAGAACACTTTTCACCCGAGGGTCACAAAGCGCTGCACAGAGCTGCAGAGAGAACAGAACGTCAATAACGACGATGACATCAGAACGGCAAATAAGCAACAATAACTTTCTTTTGGGGTTTTAAAGAGATGAGTAACGAAGGTAGTAAAGGATTTGAAGTTTGCCCCGATGAATTTGGATGGGAAGGTGTCCAGGGAGCAGTTTGTAGGCTGAGGTGTGGTGAGTTATGAAGATACATCGTATAATGTTAACTTTAAAAATCCCAGGAGTTTTGAGATTAGGGTAGAAGGAGCAATTGCTGAGATAGTGAGTGAATGTTGAGACTTGGAAGAGATGTGGTAGGCTTTGGTTTTGTCTCTGAAAAGCTAAATCAACTGATCCGCCTGGTCTTTAACAAGAGATGAAGGTCAATGGATGAGCAGATGGAGTCGATGGATAGTCGAGAAAAGGATCTTGACCTTGTCTGAAGCATTAGCTAGGATGCTCGAAAGGTGGTTGGTATAGGTGCAATCAAGTGCCTTCTGGTAGCGATTGAGCTGGTCCTCATAGATTTGAACGTGAATGGTAATGCCACATTTTCTCCTAAGTATGTTCGGCCCTGCGTGTATTCACCTTGAGCTCCCAGTTCCTCATTATGCCAGGGAAATGGTTTTCCACCTAGATACAGCGTAATTTGATTGGGGCCAAAATATTCAGTATGCATAATAGAGTTATAAATTTCAACTATTGCATCAGAGGCAGATTGAGCCGAGGCAGAGATTGATGAACTGTTGATTGCAGTAGAGAATAAGTCTGGAGTGATGGAGTTAAGCTTTCGAAGCTGGAATTTGTGCTCAGTGATGGAAATCGGTGGTGTTAGCTGGAGATCAAACCACACGGTGGAATGATCAGACAGACCAGGATCAGTGACGGACATGTTGACTCCAGAAAAACCCCTAGAGCAAACCAGGGCCAGGGTATGGCTACATCTGTGAGATGCAGATCACATGTTTAACGAAACCAATTGAGTTTAGAGTGGCCATGAGATCCCTTGCAAGGGAGAGCCAACATGAATGTTGAAATCGCCAAGCATCAGAATCCTGTCAGAACTGGAGCACAGCTTATAAAGCAATTCAGACGTTTTTCAATAATGAAAGAATTGGAGGCTGTAGGTGGGCGGTCGAGCAGCCCCAACTTCACAGGCTGAGCTGACCTCCAATCCAGAGACATATGTTCGAATGAATGGAAGATCGGCGACAGAATCGGACAGATGTCGACAATAAAACGGTAGAGAACCGCGAGGCCACCACTTCGGCCGTGGAAACAAGTCTTCTGATGGAGTGTGAAGTTTTGCGGTTGAGCCTGATTCAATTGTTGAACAAGTCTGATGGTGGGTGGGGGTGGGGTTGGTTCCAGACAAATAGCGATCCCAAGACCTTTCGATTAAAGAGGGCTGATGCCAGGAAGGGCATCTGGCCATAAAATTCAACTAATACCAGTATAAGGCAACTGGTATTACAGTGTGGCAACCTACCTGACAAGCCAGGTAACCCTGTATACGGCCAGTTTAAACTGGATAAATTAGATATACCACCATAGCTCAGTCGTGACATCGTTGTGTGACAGCTGTAATTTGCAATACAAAATCACTCACCTAGTTTTAAATCTTTTTGATGCTGTCCAACTAAGGTTATGAGCTTGAATACGTTAGCTCTATTTATAACAGGGGCCACAAGGCCTTTTACAAAAATTATCCAATGCAAATAAAAAAATATCCTGTTGAAGCTTTGACCTCATATCAGAAGTCTGGGACGTATCCGCTAAAGCAAGCCATTTCTTTTTTAGGTTGCAGATTTAAATTGGGTGGGTGGAACCTATGACCTGTGGGTCGTGTCTGGCTCATGACTTTATTTCATAAGCCAGCCATTTCGACAGAGTGGAAATAATATTCATCACTGGAAGCTTTTTAGCTACACACTAATCCACTTTTCACAAGTTTCTTGCAAGCACCTGTCAGAGGTATTTGTTCCAATATACCTTACGGTTAATAGCCATTGGATATTATAACGGCAAGCTTCTACACCTATGCGTGCAAGGTCCGATATTTTTTCGTTATTCAGTTGAGTCTGACCTCGGCAACACCGGCCGTGCGCTCATGTGGTGGTGCGCAGGGCTTCCAGTTCTACACGCAGCTCAAGACGGTGACCGCGCAGTGGAAGGCGGAGGATGCGACGGACAGAGCCCCCTCTGTAAACATGCCCACCATGGGCCGGCAGAAGGTGTAACTGAGCCCCAGGGCTCACCTCGTGCAGCCTGGCCTGTGAAACTGCATGTAACCCCATCTGAAAGAAGTGCAATGGTGTATAGCAAGCCCTGTAGTGGAAACGCCGTTACATGAATGCGTCTTGTTTCCCCTAGGCTCTTATAAGGGATATTCTGAAATAAATCGAAGTGTTTTGTGAACTTGGTAAGCTGCAGAGGCAAAAGGCTGTAATGCACGCACAAGCTGTGCAGAGGCAGAGGAATTGTGTTTTTTCATATACATTTTAAACATCGGGCGGCGCGGTGGCGCAGTGGTTAGCGCTGACGCCTCACAGCAAGAAGGTCCCGGGTTCGAGTCTCTCGGCTCCGGTGCCTTTCTGTGTGGAGTTTGCATGCTCTCCCTGTGTCCGCGTGGGTTTTCGCCGGGTACTCCGGTTTCCTCCCACAGTCCAAAAGCATGCTCCTGGATAGGTTGATTGGCTCGCAGACTAAAATTGTCCCGCAATGCCCGGCGATGGACCGGCGTCCCGTCGTCGGGTGTATTCCTGCCTTATGCCCTATGTTTCTGGGATAGGCTCCGGCTTCACCGTGACCCTATATAGGATTAAGCGGTTTCAGATAATGAGATGAGATGAGATTTTAAACATCAATGTAACGTCTCTATGGGGCCTTAACATGATGATACAAGCGGAAATTTCAAAAGCCGTCAATTTATAATTTTAAATGCATTTTTGGTCTCATCAGTAATTGTCAAAATAAACACTGTCATCTGATTTACCATGCGAAACCATAACGGTTCAGTTGTGAAATTAAGAGCTTTCAGCCCAACGTTTACAAACGCAACCAATAAATATTCTCACAGCTGTTTTTATTCAACTTCTCTACTAAATAGAAATGAAGTTACACATCGAAATTAAAAACTAAACATCAACTCCACAGATTTACTGAACCTCAACTGTTTATTTTGTCAAGATCACCTCGTAAACACAATTGCTACAAACAAAACATGACCATCATTGTTACTTAACCAGTTTTTTTTAAGATACCCCAGATGTGATTCCTGATTTAGCTGCGAATGTGAATCTCTTTGTTGGACGGGTGGTGATGGTGGTGGATATGTATGTGGTGGAGGCAGGGAGGGTTGGTGAATTACACATGTTGGGAAACTCCCTTCCCATGAGTGTCAGTGCCATACCTCGGCTTTCCAGAAGGCAATCGAGCAAGTCGACTAATTGCATCTGTTTCCATCTGTATAGGGACAGAATATTGCTCCCCTTACAAGTGTGGGTTTTCTCGGTGCTCCAGTTTCCTCCAACTTGCATAAACATTAATTGGCTGAAAATTTATTAAAATAAAAACGCAGGATCCCTCCTGAAGAACCCTATGCCTTAGTGTGGTTTTCCTAGATAAATAAGATTATCATAGGATCAGGTGGTTCATTTACTGAACCCTGTAAATTTTATGTTCAAATGTTGCCATGTTTTCATATTCAACTCCACGTTCACTTGGATCCACAATAATGCACTTAATGCTCTAGTTCATTTAACATTTATTGCCAATTATTCTTGCACTAATTCCCCAGGTCTATATTAAATCTCTCTTTACATTGGGCCGTGCTCCAATATGCTTGTTAATCAAGGCCGGCAATTTTAAATAAATAACACTTCAAGTCCTTCTAGACTGTTACATTAAGCTGCTGATGGATGCCAACTGGTGTCTTCAACATGGTTATTTAATCCCAATTTGTAATTGCATATTCCTTTCATCAAAACTAGTTTTAATTTACAAATCAATATAAAGTTGGACAAAGTCACAGCTGTGACTAGTTTTGTTCCATAGCCCCGACGTCGCTTGCAACATAGCAGCAATCCACATTGTGATGAAATAGCCAGAGCCCCGAGAGAGTAAAATCAAGAGGTTAATGCGTCGTTAAAACGTAACAACCTGAAGTGTCCATCGGCAGATTGCGCAGCACGACCACTGTTGCACGCTGTGCGCAAACCCCCACACATCCAACCGCGGTGAAATATTCACAACACTAAAATACCTTGCGTGTATCTTCAAGCTTGTGAAATGTAACACGGGCTACGAATTACTTGTGCAGTTCAGCCCAGCTGAAATGTTTGGCGAAGGCTCTATTTTAGAACTGTGCTTTTTAAACCGGTGTTAACGTAACTAAAAACCAGGATTAACGAAAAAAAACAATTTGTACACACGATAAATAGATTACCCACCTCTAAAGTGCAAGACAGGCTGTGTGTAAAAAGTTTGCTACTAATCTGTCAGTCAAAGCGTGGGTGCGATATTACGCAAAGGCATTATTTTTATGACCCAGATCAAAGTCACGTTGCAGAAGGGTTGATGTACAGACAGGTATATGGACTGGTACGTGGGATTTTGGGGTGGGATTTTGGGGTGGGACTGACTCGAGCAACATGTTCGTCAATGGCAGAGTGAGAGAAGACACTCAGAACTTTTCAAACTTGTCCATGGGGTAGTGCTCTGCGTAGACCTTGACATGGCGCTTCATCTCGTCCATCTGCTGCTGGATGTGTGGAGTCATCTCTTTGTACACGTCGAGGAACAGCTCTGACGGGCTTGGCTTTAGTCGTTTCTCAGCCTTCTCAAATGCCTCCAGGACCTGTGCATGCCGGACAGTACAATGCTGATTAAGTCCCTGAATGAAAGATTAGGTTAACAGTTAATAATTTTCAGTACCCACTTGGTCCTTTCGAGAGGGGGGGGGGGGCTCAACATTGTACACCTTAAGGCCCTATTGGGTTTGGTCTCCATGGGTCGTGGCCCACTGGTTGAAAATGGTGTTTTTAGAGGGACACAGTGAGCTGAAACCTATCCTGGCAAACGCAGGGTGCAAGGTCTATACCGAGGACAGGACGCCAGTCCTTTACAGAGCACCAGGGACTGTTTACTCTGCAGGCCAATTATACCTAGGCAGTGTCAGTTACCAAGAGAGGAAAGTTCCTCTCGTCCATCGTGATGTGGGAGAGGTGCTGTTGGCAGATCAAAATGTTACACATCTGCAGAAGTCGCGTCTGTTAATACCCCCGTATCTGTTCACCGATAAAAGCAGACATTATGAACTTGCCACTCCTCGGTCGGCATGACGCGTTCGATGTTCACCCTGTGTACAAGCAATGAAATGTGACCAACCTGCCCAACTTACCCCACTTGCAGCCGGTTGTTTGGGCTTCAATAAAGGAACCCGATACCCCTAGAGTGGTTGGTGCAAGCGGAACAGAACTAATGTGAGAGCGAGCAGCACGACTCGCAGGTATGCGTGGTACCAGCTTGCGCGACTGCTTGCGCCAGTCTTTCTCCAGCGAATCGTCCCACATGTTCTCGCGCAGCATGTAGTTGCGGAGTCGCGAGATCGGGTGGTCCTGCTTGTCCCAGTAGTTGACCTCGTCTACAGAGCGGTATGCCGAGCTGTCGTCGCTCGTGCTGTGGTGCCCAATCCTGAGCCGCACCGAATGCAATGCGTACTCACGTTAACGTTCAAGTCAATGGATAGCAATACAAACCGATCCTTATAGACGCACCTATTCACAGAGAATGGATCGTGGCTGAATAGGTGGGCACCAACTCATTCAGTGAGCAGTCTTCAATCCAGCAGTGAAATGGCAAAAGCGCTGTAAATTTTTATAACTTGAAAACAATCTGGTAGGAGCCCTCATTTGGAGGCATAGAAATGATAGAGACCTCATTAGGCTATTAGCTATTATCCTGATGATGCATCCAGTGTCAGAGGCGAGTCTTCATACATCGAGCCGTGAAAACCTACATCAACGCAATGATACGCAGCACTGGTGAGACACTGTCATATAGGGCTATGTGGGGATATACACACGTCTCTTAAAAATAGAGCATTATTAAAAACATTTACGCCACCGACCTCGGAGGTTTCTCGATGGCAGGAGTGGCAGCTCACCGGTAGGTCATGGCCTCGATGAGCGTGGGTTGGTTCTCGCTGATGGCACGGCGCCGCGCCTCCCGCGTGGCATTGTACACGGCGAACACGTCGTTACCGTCCACACGGATTGACAGGATCCCGTAGCCTGGCCCCCGTGCCGCTGCAATGAATGATACCAAGGGGGATGTCAGCGATGCCCAGAGAAAATCTTACTACGCATATTAGAGGGGAAAACGCTCAAAGGTCCGCACAGCAGGGGAGAGCCATTTGTGCTACTGCCGCCACCCTATAGCACCAGAGTGTTGGGAGCTTTTCAAATCTTTACATGATCCACCAACACTTGTATTTACAAATGGAACTGGACTCGTGGTGAGTGTAAAATGTGGCCACATCTCAAGATGTTGTACAAACACAGTAGGCATATTAATACAGAGGGAGACAGTCATAAGTATATTGAACCTGGATTTGAATAATGGCAGGGCTTCAATAGCATGGATTCCTGGGGTAACGGGAGTTGTGGACAATGGGGCCCTATAGATTATGACTTGCACTGATGGATCACAGATTTGCACCACGGCGCTTGTCATTAAGAACTGTGCTCGTGCGGTGGTATTTGAAACTGGCAAGAAAGCAGACACGGACAAAGTCGCTTGGAAGCCAGACAGGTTTACAGCCAATCAGCCAACGGCATAATGACTACCGCGAAAGCAATAAACTGCTGGCAACTGGTAATATTAAAGGCTCCTGCAATTACCCGTAAAGACTGTACCCGTAGCAAGTTTTGTAGTCAAATTATTTATCGAACCCATTTGCCTATGGATAAAAATTTACATTTTCACAAACTTTTCTTCAAGAGTGCTTGCACTGCTAGTTAAGTGTCTGTTATATTTTAAGTACATCCTTATAAATGTAAAAAAAAGTTGTATTAACATTAAGTTAAGAAACTGGCCATAAGAATTTTTTTTTCATTTTGGAATGTGATCGCAAACTGGTGAACATGACAGATGGAAGCTTGGGCTTAGAAAATTACAATCATAAGGGGTGGATGTGGGAGGCCAAAGGCATTTTTGGATGGATTTAAATAATGAACTGCCAGGAAATAAATAAATAAGTGTTACAATGGGAATTGGAGCACAGAACATGTGGTTTTACAGAGGGTCCAGGCTGATCGGTTCACAGAATTCCACACAACAAAATGATATCTATTCATAAGTGATAGCACATCACAGTGTGCCACACCCTGCAATATGATGTTTTGTTGCTGAAAATTTGTATTTACTTCGGGTAGCATTGTAGCTTACCCTAATGTCTAACTTCCCTCGAGGTCTGGCTTTGAGAGGTTTTCAATGTAGTTAAAGACTCCGTACCAATGCCATCTCCGCGATACTGCTCGTCAGTGGGAGTGGAGATGGCGTAGCCGTTGTTGCGGCAGAAGAAGATGACGGGGCACTCGAGCGTGGCGGAGAAGTTGAAGCCGGCATGGGCGTCACCCTCGCTCGCAGCACCCTCCCCGAAGTAGCAGATCACCACACGGTCATTGTTGGCACGCTTGTAGGCGTAGGCAGCGCCCACGGCTGCGTTTGTGTGTGCGCGTGCGGCAGCAAAGAGGGAAACATGAGTGAGCACTACTGCGCAGGTCTTCGTGGATGTGCAGTTGTGTACCTCTCCCGACTGGTTTCCAGGTTATACCGCGTATTCGGCATGACAGTCGACATTTAATTCCACGTGCCGGGAGCTTCTTCAGCACCTGAGGAAAGAAGTGAATAAGCTCCCAGCATGTGGAGCTGGAGTGATGAAATCAGCTCGTATGCTGAAGCTGGACGGATTCTTTCATCGCAGGTCCGAAAGGAATGGTGACAACTTCAAGGGAGACCCTTATCCAGTCGTACATGTGGTTATCCATTCTGGGTATCCTTCGAGAAGTAACGACCTGTGAAGCGTGGTAAGAATATTAAATGATGATGATGATGGCGATGAGGTGTAGTGCCCATGATTCAGTAGCGGCGATGGAATACTAGAAGGGTGTGCGATTGAGGAGGATGACCCTCCGAGACTCTTTACGCTCACCCTGCGGGATCTGTGTGGCAAGCGGGGAGGAGATGGTGACGAAGTTGAGCTCTTCGGAGCCATAATGGACAGGCATCTGCCGGCCCTTGCCCGGATCATCCATGTTGCCGTAGCATTGCGCCATGAACAGGTCGAGCGGGTGGCCTCGCCACATGAGAACTCCTGGCAGCACGGCGGCGCAGGAAGGCAAACATGCCAATAGTTACAAATCAACAAGGAGTGGGGAATTTAAATTATTTATTAATGTGACGTTTTGAGTGGTGCTGAGTGAATTAATCATAGGCAATGGGTTAGCGTTAAGGTCATAGACAACAGGTTCACGCTTGCTATAAACAGAGCCCATCACTCGATGACTCTAAAGCTCTACAAGTCACGTGTCAATGAGAGCGCACGCTCACCGGCCTCACGGTACTGGCCGAAGACGAGGTCGTGCGGTTCGAGGGCGGCCGCGCTGCCCATATGCGTGCCCTCCTCGCCGTAGTTGGTCATATAGAAAGAGATGCGTCCCTGCCGTTGCGACTCGTACAGGATGCGGTCCATCGTGTTAAGCAGGGTCATATTCTTGTAAATTTTCAGCACCGTATCCTTGTTTAGCTGCTTCCGGACACATGGTGGGGGGGGGGGTACACGCACAGACACGCTTTAGTAACTTGAGTAACTTGTAATTTTTTTGCTGTCAACAAAAACACAAGTTGGAATAAATCGAACATAGACGTAGATTATATAATGTATCCCGACATGTGGTTGGTCTTAATTTGATTGGCAATACTGAAGTATTGCTGTGATGGAAAGTTTGACTTTTTGTTAAGTCTGTCCTTTGCCTTAGTTTGTCTCCAATTTTTTGGGCTACTGTTTGATTCTCGTGCCTCTGCGTTAAGGATAGAGAGGTAGCGCTCTCGCAAAACACTCTGAACCACCTTTGGAAAGCTTTAATAATAAAAGTGCACAGCCCTTTAAAAAATCAAGTGATGGATGATGTATCCCACCATGCGAGGTCATTCATGGCGGTTGTTTGATCAGTGCTTATTGGACCATTTCCGATATTACTCAACACTTATGTAAGAAATGTGCAGGAGTCAAACTCAGGGTCGCAGAGTTTATATAGTCCAACGTGGTAATCACTTTACCGCATTTAAAATGTTGCATAATTGAATGATCACATGGTAGAAATAAATGCTCAGTTGTGTTTTGATGTAACACAGCATCTGCTGTTATCCAACAATTGCTTGAGCACTTTGAATACTAAAACAATAGCACATATTGAAGAGTAATTACAAAAAATATTGCAGCATGCTTAAAGTGGTTGAGTAGAAAAGCAAACATGCCTCAGAGTCTGTCCAACGTCCATCTTCAGAAACACATCTGTGAGCCCTTTTAGTGACACTCTGCATGAAATGTAACTCTAGTGATTGTGTGTATTGCAGCTGTAATATACACTGAAATGTTGGCTCCAGTAGCAGCTGAAACCTGAATTTGAACCCAAGATCTCATTGCTTGACATCTGAGCAACCCACCCATCCACCATTTGACAAGTTTTTTTTTCGGTCAACACTGCTTTAATAATAAAATACCTTTACATTCCCCTTGTGCAGCGAACGCAACGCACCCGAGCGGTAACCCCCCCCCCCCAAACCTTAGGATCCTCCCTGGGGTTGATGATCTGGCCTTGGCGATCCATTACGCGGTACACGGGGATGCCCGCGATCACGTTGGGCTGGATGAACTCCATGGTGTCCGAGTACTCGGCCGATGCTCCGGGGAAGAGTGGCTTGTCATCCAGCTCCTGCCGGCGGGCGCACTGCTCGGCATCGGGGGAGAGGAGAAAATAAACAAACACTAAATTATATCTGCGGCGCTATGGTGGTTCAATGAGTAGCAAAGTCACCTCACAGAAAAAAGGGCCTGAGCTCGATTCCCGGCCGTGGTGCCTTTCTCCGTGAAGTTTGTATTTCTCCGTGTCCATGTGTGGGTTTTCTCCAAGTACAATTCCCCTAATGTCCAAATACACGCTGCCTAAGGCTAACCGTTCTGACTAAATTTCCCGCGGTGCCCTGAAATGGACTGGGGTGCTATCCTGGATATAGCTACGCCTTTCAGATACCGATAATATATAAATTATACCTTTAATAAAAATGTAATCCACTAAAAACACATGCATACGCACAGTATCTGTAATGCAGTGGTTCTTAACCTGGGTTCGATCGAACCCCAGGGGTTCGGTGAGTCAGTCTCAGGGGTTCGGTGGAGGTCAAGACACACACCTCATATGATTCGTGATGACACGCCCCGCTTGGCCATCACTGGCTGCAGGTGATCACATTTTATTTTTCCAATAAAGAAGGGTTCGGTGAAACGCGCATATGAAAATGGTGGGGTTCAGTACCTCCAACAAGGTTAAGAACCACTGCTGTAATGTTATACATCTTCATCGCCCTTTCTCCGCTCTGAGCTTCCTCTTGTGACTTATCCCTTTCAGCTGCTACTCAGTCATTAGTATTGGCCACCTGCTGACACAGAGACCAACTTCCTCTCCATTCCGCGTTGCAGGGCCGTGAAGGTTAAGGTCGGGTCACGTTCAGCAATCAATAAATAACAAACACTAATGTTGTCCTCAACTTTCCTGGCCCTAAGGTGAATACAGTGCATACTTAACCGCCAGTAGTAAACTTGTTATTTCATTGCATTATGGTTGCGGAAATTTTGAGGTTACTAAAAGCCAATACATAATACGTTTAAAAGAATTATTATTTTGCAATGATCGCTGAGAATGGTCGGGTAAAATCCATTGTTATACCCTTCTATGCGCTCCTGTGTCTGCACCCAACTCGTAGTGACAAGCGCTGTGAAGTATGGTAAACTATTTCCCACGACCCGCGCGGCATGAGCAGGCCCTCATCCAGCAGTGGATAAACCATATCAATGAATAATTTTCCAATACTACACGGAACATCCTATTTAAGCGCAACTAAATTGCACGTTGGCACAAACTTCAACAGTAACACACTTACATTACTGTATTCAACATCAAATTTTTCGAAGGAAATAGTAAACATTGTAACCTCCCTCTCGCCTCAACATCGATGCGGCCTAGCGCGGCCTACCGACTAACACCCGCGATGCCGGGCAGGCGGTTCTATCCGAGGCTCGCTCGGACACGCAGAACAATGCGCGGGGGGGAACTCACGGAGGCGGAGAAGAAGCGCCTCCCCTGTCGCAAAGGGAGATTCCTGAGGCTCGGG
This sequence comes from Mordacia mordax, assembly GCA_036362905.1. Taxonomy (NCBI): domain Eukaryota; kingdom Metazoa; phylum Chordata; class Hyperoartia; order Petromyzontiformes; family Petromyzontidae; genus Mordacia; species Mordacia mordax. The sequence goes on from JAZEWT010000013.1 coordinate 10,257,317, forward strand.
TGAGTGACTCTGAGCGAGAGCAAGGCTCGCAGGCTGCGGGGAAGAGCCATGGCTGCTGGCAGGCGCCCTTGAGCGGAGTCGAGCAGTTGAGCGAGCGCGGCGCTGGGGGTTGTGACGCGCGGTGAAGGCGAGGAGGGGAGCCGACGTCACGGGGACCCCGCCATCCACATCGCGGGGCTGGGGGGCGGCTCCCTGTATGGCGGGGGGGGGGTCAATAGGAGGAGCAGCGCTCGTTTGGTCGGTGGCGCAGTGAGCAGCGTTGTTGCCTCACAGCAAGAACGTACGGGTTGGGTTCCCGCCTCGGGTGCCTTTCTGTGTGCAGTGTACGAGTTTTCCCCGTGCTTGCGTGGATTTTCGCCGGGTACTCCGCTTTCCTCGCACCGTTCAAAGACACGCTGCTGCCTGGGTTAATTGCCTTGCCGAGTAAATTGCCCCCAGTGCCCTACGATGTGCTGTGCCAAGCCTTGCGCCGTGCCAGGCTATGGTGCATCCCGACGCCCGTGCCGTGGAGGTGGGTCGATCTGCGGTGCCAAGCCTCGCGCTGTGCCAGCCTGGGTGCATGATGACGCTCGGGCGATGGGGTCGGGTCGACTCGTTTTCCACTTTACTGCTGGCGTCATTTCCTGGGTATCTCCCTACCTTGCACCCTCTCGACCAGAAGAGGCTCCGGCCCTCCCCTGCGACCTTGCAGAGGAATAAGAGGGTATTGATAATGAATACGTTTGGTCTTCACGGCCTTTTATAGAGAGGGGGAGATGGGGGCAGAAATTCAGAGAGATGGGGAGATGGGGGGTTATAAGGAAGTCATGGGAAGAAAGAGGGAGGAGAGAGATGGGGGCAGAGACGTGGAGCTTTAAGGAACCGTTGAGCTATGTAGATCTTTTTAACAGTTGTCCATCAGGGAGGTATAACAATGTTACAACGTCTCAGATGATCGGGGGCAATTTAGTTCAGGACAATTAACCGAGACCGCATGTCTTTGGAGTGTGGGAAAAAACCGGAATACCCGACGAAAACCTACGCAGACACGAGTAGAACATGCAAACTCTGCACAGAAAGGCATCTGTGCCGGATATCGAACTCGAGGCTTCTTGCTGTGAGGCGGCAGCTAAAGGAGTACCGATCAAGCTAGGCCTGCCGTGTTCAATAGGCCGTACGAACTACACTAATGCAAACCGATCTGTAAAAAGAGAAAAGGTTTTAACCTTTCAGGTAAAAATACAGGTGTTTAGATGTTGAAACACCGAATGGACATATTTTACAAGGCATCAAGTTTGCAACAACAACAAAAAACACGCGTGTGCAAAACATGCAAATATAATGCTTTTTTTATAATATATCCAGTCTCATCTCATTGTCTGAAACCACTTAGTCCTATACAGGGTCACGGTGAGCCGGAGCCTATCCCGGCAGACACAGGGCGCAAGGCAGGGATACACCCACGATGCGACGCCAGTCCATCGCCGGGCACTGCGGGGCAATTTAGTCTGCAAGCCAATTAACCTATGCAGCAGCATGCTTTTGGACAGTGGGAGGAAACCGGAGCGCCCGGCGAAAACCCACGCGGACACGGGGAGAGCATGCAAACTCCACACAGAAAGGCACCCGAGCCGAGAGATTCGAACCCGGGACCTTCTTGCTGTGAGGCGACAGCGCTAACCACTGGGCCACCGTGCCGCCCATGTATCCATTGTCCTTGAACCTAATTGGCCGAGACCAGCGACAGGCTTCTTTACGGCCTAGTCTCATCGGTCAAAGCTAAATGTTGTCAAAAGGTGTATATTTGGTGTTTGAAGATCTTAACACGAGTATTGTTGCCATAAAACCTTTGCTTGTTGAGTGAGTATTCAGCCTTGTTTTATGTTTGCACCAAAGACCATGAGAAACGTAATTTCGTTCCTCTGTATACTGCAATTTCTCTGTGTACTGCAGTTTTATGCGGATGGGAAGACAAGTTTATACCTGTCTATGTAGCCCTATGGCTATGTGTTTCTGAATTTGTACGGCTCTTCATGTATCTTCACGTGACTCTGTGTACCTCCGAGGGTCTCTATGTATATCTAGGTCTATTTCTATTTCTAGACTATCTGAATACTGGGAAAACGTGGCCACAGTTCCAAACAGCTGCCTATTAATGTAAGGTTTTCACGGCTCGATGTATGAGACTTGGCCACCGTCATCAGGACACCTGATGACGCCTCAAACATCAGAGGGCAAAACGTCGCCAAGGAGAAAGAACACTTGACATGGCTATCCAGAAAGAAAATACATGGGGCGCAATTATCAAGCCTACTTATTGTTATTATGTACTTCGGAATATAAACCGATTTACCTCGGTACTATGCAAGATATACCCGTAAATTTATCTGCACTGTAATATAAACCCATTATGCAATATAAACCAATAATCCTTCGTGTATAGTACTGCAATATAAACCATATACCAATCCGTACTATGTTATATAAAGAAATAAACCTAAGTATACTATGTAATATAAACCTCAACTGGACTAAGCAAGGGCGGCGCGGTGGCGCATTGAGTAGCGCTGCTGCCTCAAGCAAGAATTCCTGAGTTCGATTCCAGGTTCGAGTGCCTTTTTGTGTGGAGTTTGCAGTACTCCTCTCACCGTCCAGACACGCTGCTGCCGAGGTTAATTGGCTTACTGAGTAAATTGGCCTCTGCGCCTCAGCGCCCTCAGTATCCCCCAGTACCCCTCAGTGCTCCTCAGTTGCCCTCAGTGCCCCTCAGTGCCCCTCAGTGCCCTCAATGCCCCCCACTGCCCCTCAGTGTCCTAAGTGCCCCTCAGTGCCCTGCGATGTACTGGCGTGACATCCTGTTGTGCGCTCCATCTGGTGCCTTGTATCTGCCAGGATAGGCTTAATCCCCCCCGCAAACCTGTACAGGATTAAGCGGATACTGATACTGTATTAAGCAATATATAACCATATACCTATGCAAACATTGACAAAACTCCATTAAATAGATTGCCTCCATCATCATACGCACAGAGTAGTGCGCACGTCTTACCACATTCGTCATAAACACCGTGACCTTGATATAAAAATATGATTGAAAACGTTTCGATGAATTGCATTAATTTCTGGAAGTGCTATGAAGAAAGGTCTGCCCAAAACATAATCTATTTAATGTGAGTGATTTTATGATCACAGTGTTATTGTTGAAAGTGTTAAGGTCTTTGTGAAGAGAAAAACAAGAGAGTTAAACACAAAAGGGAAGGCAGCCATGCATTCAGCCGGCGCCAACATTTGCCTGACACTGCGTTATATATTACGATGGTATCGGCAAGTTAATTAAGGAGTAATTTTTTTTAGATGTGGAAGGAAACAGGAGAACCCAGAAAAAACCCACGCAGAACATGGGGAGAGAACACAAACTTAACACAGAAAGGCACCTTCGGCAGGAACCGAACTGCCGAGAGCAGAACTCTCTTTGTGCGAGGAGCAGACGTTTCCACTGCGCCGCCATCCTCGTTGCTGAAGCAAGAGAAGCAAGAGAAGCAGACATGCTTCAGCCTCAAGAAACATGGCGTTAGAACACCAGGACAACTACGCTGAGATCCTCTCAAGATCATATTTTTCAATGTAAACGTTACGGTGAAATTCGCATCGTTAACATCTGCGTAATTTTTTGTCATCCTCGTCGACTTAGCCATCGTCATAGTCACCTTAATCAATGGCTAACATTTATTGCCCTCCCGATCAATTACTGGCTTCGTGATCATCAATGATTCCCATCAGCATTTTATGCATATTATCATACTCCATCAATTTTCAACCACATCAATTACCCTTCACCATTATCATCACCATCAATTATTGCCTTCACTATCACCAATCGTAAAACATCACTATTATTTTATGATATGATCACAATTGTTTCCATCACCATCTTTAACAGGAGTCCCGCATGCAGAGCTTGCAAGGTCACTGGGTCTTGTCTGCTGCAATGAACACGTCTTTCAAAAAGTATGCCCTGCGATGTATTGGCCGTGCGCCCTCTGTCGGCCAGGATACGCAGTGTCCGGCAAAAATTTGGCGCCGGCTGAATGCATGGCTGCCTTCCCTCGCCCCTCTGTGAATTCCTCACCTCTATAATGATGTAAGCTGCTCTGGATAAGGCCGTCTGCTAAATAATGATTGTTAAAAATAATAATCTATCATGGGCGATCAGACGGATATATGCCAATCACGGACGGGTCCTGATCACGCGTCGACTAAGGGTTACACACGCTGAATACCGCCCCGCGTTGGGGAGTGAAGGAGGTGTGGGGGACGTGTGGGTCCCCTCCACCTCCTTCTTCTGCGTGACCCCCCACCCCCACAGACAAATCTCCTCGCCTCAATTGCCCCCCACAGTTCCCCGCCTATCTGCATCCCTCGCCTCTTAAACGCTTTTCTGAGCTGGAGTTTTTCTCATTTTCTTGCGGGGAATTGAAGTCGAGGCTCCCGTGAGGGGTGGGGGGATGTAGAGAATGAGGGGGGGAGGTCTGACCCACGCTCCCCCCCCCCCACTCCTGGTTACCGCAAAGAAAAATGAAATATACACGTGTAAATAATTAAATAACGCGCCGCCCGAGCGGCGTTATTAACGCATCTCATGCCAGCCACCTGTTTCACCGATCACGGCTGCCAGCCAGTCGGTGAGAATGAGTAGGTGTGGTTGATGACTGATTGAGTGAGTGGGGTGAGTGAGAGTGGACGAGTGAGCGAGTTCACGGACGAGTGTGAATTAAGTGGGTGGGTATGTGAGCCAGGTAGTGGTGGCTGTGCATGCCTGTAACCCAGCGCTGTGGAGGCAGAAATGTTTAAAGTGCCATAACCTGGCTCGTCAGGAGGAGGAACAGCAAATAATGACTGCATACGTTCCATCTTTGTGGGATGGTGTTGCCCCCTCGCATGCGTGGAGTGTCTCCGAACGCTGTGGTTTTCTTCCCAGAATAAAATAACATTTACAATTATCGAATTTAAAAAATAACAACCCAAGTTGAAATGCGTTCCTTGGGAATACGTGCTGTATTTTTCACGTCGGAGGCATCATCAAGCTTGTATATGATAATGCGTCCAATGTGGAGGGTGAATCTTGAAGGAGAGAGGAGGTACGCTCGCCACGGCTCTGCCAATACACCAACTTCCAAGAGCAATCCTCATACATCGAGCCGTGAAAACCTACATGAATGTAATCCAATGTGCTGACCATTACCACCACGGCAGCTTTGCTTTGCGTTCAGTTAAAAATATAAACTTGCATGGTTATGTCCAGGCGAGCGCCTGGTGGCCGGGTCTTTGCCCACGGGACCCGGCCGGGATCAGCCCGAAATGGCGACGTGGGCCCGCCTTCCAGTAGGCTCACCACCCGCAGGAAGGTCCATGAGGGGCCGGTGCAATGTGGTTTGGGTAGCAGTCGCGGCGGGGGGCCTCGACGACCCAATCCCTGGACCAAAACTCTGGCAATAGGGACATGGAATGTCACCTCGCTGGGGGGGAAGGAGCCTGAGCTCGTGCGGGAGGTTGAGAGGTACCGGCTAGAGATAGTCGGGCCCACCTGCACGCATAGCTTGGGCTCTGGAACCCAGCTCCTTGAGAGGGGCTGGACCCTCCACTACTCTCGAGTTGCCCAAGGTGAGCGGAGGCGAGCTGGTGTGGGCTTGCTTGTAGCTCCCCAGCTCAGCCTCCATGTGTTGGAGTTCACCCCGGTGAACGAGAGGGTCATTTCCCTGCGCCTTCGGGTTGGGGATAGGCCTCTTGCTGTTGTTTGTGCCCACGGGCCGAACAGCAGTACAGAGTACCCGGCCTTCTTGGAGTCCCTGGGAGGGGTAC
>JAZEWT010000013.1:10267100-10292170 GCA_036362905.1 Mordacia mordax
CACACAGACACACACTGACACACACACACACACTCACTGACACACACACACCGACACACACTGACACACACTGACACACACACACCGACACACACTTACACACACACCGACACACACATACACACACACACGCCGACACACACAGAGACACAGTGACACACACACCGACACACACACACACACACAGCGACACACACTGACACAACAACACATATACACCGACATACACTGACAAACACACACACACAACGACACACACACACCGACACACACTGACACACACACCGACACACACACACCATCACACACTGACACACACTGATACACACTGACACACATACACCGACACACACTGACACACACTGACACACACACAGACACAGACACACACTGACACACACACACACCGACACACACTGACACATACACACATCCACACACACAGACACACACACCGACGCACTGACACACACATACCGACATGTGCACATACATCGACACACATACACAGACACACAGACTGACACACACACCGACACACACAACACACCGACACACACCGACACGCACACACACACACTGACACACACACACACACACACACTGACACACATTGACACACACACACGGACACACATACACCGACACACATATACACTGACATACACTGACACACACACACTGACACACACACTGACACACACTGACACACACACTCACACACACACACCGACACACACACACAGACACACACTGAGACACACACACACTGACACACACGGACACACACTGACACACACACACACCGACACACACTGACACACACACACACCGACACCGACACACACTCACACACACACACTGACACATACACACCGACACACACTCACACACACACACACACACCGACACACACACACAGACACACACTTACACACACACACCGACACACACAGACACAGTGACACACACACCGACACACACACACCGACACATACAGACACACACTGACACACACGTACGCACACACTGACACACACACCATCACACACTGACACACACTGATACACACTGACACACACACACCGACACACACTGACACACACACATCCACACACACAGACACACACTGACACACACACACACACCGACACACACTGACACACACACACCGACACATACTGACACACACACACACCAACGCACTGACACACACATACCAACACGTGCACATACATCGACACGCATACACAGACACACAGACTGACACACACACCGACACACACAACACACCGACACACACCGACACACACACTGACACACACACCGACACACACTGACACACACACACACCCCGACACACATTGACACACACTCCGACACACAAACATACAGACACACACTGACACACACATACACTGACACACACACTAACACATACACACAGACACACACACCGACACACACTGACACACACACCGACACACAGACACACACACCGACACAAATTGACACACTCCGACACACAAACATACAAACACACAGTGACACACACTCTGAAACACACACCGTCACACACTGACACACGCTCTGACACACACACACACACACCAACACACACACATTGATACATACACACACCGACACATACCGACACACAGACACACATACTGACACACACACACACCGACACACACCAATACACATACACCGACACACATATACTCTGACACACACATACCGACACACACACTGGCACACACACACACGTCGACTCACAAACTGACACACACTGACACATGCACTAACAAAAGACCAAGATCCCCCTTATCGCCTAACAGACTGTAGGCCCAAGTGCCGTTAACGAGCACTTATGAAGGTCTACACGGCACACATGGAGGTGGGTGACCAGCACTACACCCGGTCGCCTTTGTCTCCCCAGTGATGGCTACTAATGTAACGCACATAAATACAACGGACCAGCGTGCACGGACACAAGCGCACACGAACAATGGCAACGGCCAGACGGGAGGAAGAGGCAGTGAAGGGAGTCGGGGGAGCGAGCAACGGCGAGACGGAATGAGGCATGGGAAGCTGGAGGTAGTGACGGAAGAACGAATGGCGGTATGGATGGCATGAGCGATTTCAGGATGACGCGCTGAAGTGATGGAAGGGTTTCCGAGCAAGCGAGAGCGTGTCGGAGGGATGGATGGACAGGGGGGAGCGAGCAAGAGCGGAGTGTGGGGGAGTGAGTGGAGTGAGAGAGTGAAGGATTGAGGAGGAGCGGGAAGGAGTAGGGGGTGGTGATCCAGGCAATGCTGGGGGATCATTAGTGGATGTATTGGAGGCGTCGTGCGCTCTCGTGGAGTAATCTCCCTGCCCTGACTGAATTAGCTGCCCCGGGTCCCCCGCGCGTGGCCCGGCCCGGCAATTGATTCTCGAGAATCGATGCGAGCGCTTGCCATGATTACCCGCCCACGTGGATCGCGGCAGCAGCAGCGACCACGTGGCCAGAAATATGTGACACGTATCAAACTACATTACATATAGGTGTGTCATGTATTTCTGGCCCGCTACGGTACATGTATCTCTGCGTGGAAAGCATGTATAGATGCACATGCGATGTGAGTTAATTGCTGGCTATCCACCCCTTTGTGTCAGCCTTCATAGGTTGCTCGCGAGCAGTGCTTGCCCCAAAATTATATTAAAGGCTATATGGGCGGGGGGGGTACTTGTGTTTGTCTTGTGAGGGCTAGAGAAGTGCCCGCCACACTGTCCTGTGAACTGGAGACGCGAGTTCGGTTGCCGCTCACAACCAATAATAGTGACAAATATGTAAACTGGTCCTAGGTCTCCCGTACGTCGACTTCGCCTTAAATACTATTTGATGCCTTGTGTACACAGAACCTTGGTACACATGGGGCGGACAGGCGTGGTTCTGACCATCACCGCCTTTCGCGCGCCGTGCACATAGACACACAAAGCCAAAGTTCCCCCGTAAAGCCTTAACAGACTGTAGAGTCAAGTGCCCTTAGCGAGCACTTACGAAGGTCAACACGGCAGAAGAGAAGGTGGTTGACCAGCACCACACTCAGCCGCCAATGTCTCCCTAGTGGCAATGTTTACACACCGAACGCAATACTAATTTGAGGCTGAGTCGACCTAAGAAAGGCCCAGGACCGCTTCAGAAAATCGTCACCGCTATTGGCCGTGAGCCGGATTCGAACTTGGGTTGCCGGATCCACAGCACAGCGCGCTAGCCGCTGAGCCACCGCTCCCCACAGCAAGCATATGCGCACACACACGCGTGCACGTATACACTCGTGTGTGTACGCACACGTGCGTGGGGACGTGTGCGCACACACACGTGCACGCGCTACCATTCAGTTGATTCGTTCAAGCGGTCGTTAGGGAACACGCGGGTGTGCGTGGGGGGTCGGAGCAGCCCCCCCACCCACAACCAACACACGTGAGTCGCGCTCTGGGTTGTAGCTCGGGTGCCGATTCGGGACGTGGGTTGTGGTGGGGTCGGGGGGAAGGGGTGAGTGAATTAATTGTGCCTCATTAGCGCGAAGAGAAGGCGGACACGGTGGCACAGGGAGCAGCGCTGCAGCCTCACGACGAGAAGCACCCGGGTTCGAGTCCCAGCTCGAGTGCCTTTCTGCCTTAAGTTTACGAGTTCTCGTGTCCACGTGGGTTTTTTGCCGAGTACGCCGATATCCTGTCCACAGACACGCTGCTGTCTAGGTTGATTGCCCTGCTGATAAAATTGCCTCCGATGCCCTGCGACTAAATGGCGTCCCATCCTGGCTGTAGCCTTGCCTTGCTCCCTGTGTCTGCCAGGATAAGCTCCGGCTCACGGAGAAGAACCCTGTCGAGCCTCACGTGTGTTAAGACTACCCTGCAGAATTGCCATTGTGATAGACGCTGTGACCAAGATCCTGTATCTCTGACACTCGCGTCTGTGACGAGCTTGTTTACACTTGTTGTTTACCTATGTCTAGTTTTATCCAGTTTGCAGTCGCTTGTGGCGTAGGTGTCGTGCACACAACGCGTTGTTGTTGCTGCTGTCGATGGTCTCGGGCTGTGATCTCTGAGTCGCTGTGTAACTCTATGAGTCGCTCTGTAACTCCATGGATCTCTATTAACTCCATGGATCTCCACATATGTCTATTGCACTGTATGATTCTCAATGTAACTCTATGAGTCGCTATGTATCTTCATGAATCTCTATGGAACTCCACGGATCTCTACGTATCTCTCTGGAACTCAATGCATCTGTGTGGTCTATGCGTCTCTAACTCTGGACCATTCGATTTCGCCTTAAATTAATAACTGGTGTGTGAAAACATCATGAATAAGGGAGACAAAGGCGGCCGGGCGTGGCGCTGATCACCCACCTCCTCGTGTGCCGTGTAAACCATCAAAGGCGCTCATTTATAACAGTAACAGTCTCCGAATGCTATACGTCTACGTGTGTGAGTCTCAGAACGCGCGTAATAAATTGGATGCTTTACGCACATCTTCATCGGAAAGCCACTAAAGCCTCGTTTATTGCGGATCGTTGAGAATCCTTAAACACATAAACACTGATGTATCCAGCAACGGCAGTTCGCGTGGCAATGACCACCAATAATAAAGGTTTTCCAATGAAAACACGAGCACATTGGGGGTTTATTTGCTGATGAATGCACGATTTTAATTAAACCACACACGGTCTGACTAGCCGATGATGGTTTGTATTTATCGTCGTTACTTATTATTGTTGAAATTTCCGATCTTACACGGATCAAATCATCACCCGCAATGTGAGGTTTTTTGTCTGATTCCGACGATGTCTACGCATGTACTGCTCTCAGACTTCACGGCTCGATATGCGAGGATTGCTTTCCACAGTTATTTTGCCAGGGCAGCCGTGTCGAGCGCTCTCTGTCTCGCTCCTTCGCGACGTTTTGCCTCCCACCCTGGAGGCATCCCCAGGGAGTTGATGCCTTAAGAAACCTCCAATGTAGCATCTTTAGGCGTTATGCCCAGGTTGGGATGCCAGTTTGGCCTCCCACGTTGGAAGCATCGTCAGGCATCAACGCCTAAACATAGATAGATGGCTGTTGTCACAGCAGAAAGCACCCAGTGGGCTCGCAAGCTCGAGATGCGGGATTCTTGCGACACAATAAACGTTGGAACCAACCAACGCGAGAACAATGCAAAGATGCCTTCAACGTGGGAGGAGAGGGAACGATCTCTACAGATCCCGAAAGCTCAGCAGGCTCGAGACCTGGATTGCACTCTGATTGGTCGCCACCATGTGTACCAGGTGGTACAGGTTCGTGTGTTGTATTTGGCACTCGTGTGCGTGTTAGTATTTGCGACACACGTATACATTACACGCGTGTACATTACACACGTATACATTACACGCGTGTACATTACACGCGTATACATTACACGCGTGTCAACCGTGTGTAGTGTACATGCGCGTGTGTATGTACCAATGTGTATTTGGCTGCGCTTTGAAATCGACCAAACGAGTTCGATTCCCGCTCAGGGTTAACACCAGTTACGATTTTATGAACAGGTCCTGGGCCTCCTCTAGGTCGGCTCAGCCTCAAATAAGTACAGAGTCCGGTGTGTAAACATCGCCACTCGGGTGGGTGGCCGATCATGGTGCTGGTCACCCACCCCATCCTGTGCGTGCTGACCTCCTCACCTTGGTGGGGAGGGGAGTGGCTGTTTGACCATACTTCACCACGCCGGTTAGTGCATGTTGGTGAGAGCGGCGGAGAGCGAGAGGTTTCAAGGTCGTTAAAGACATCCACTCACCATGTTAGTTATTAGTTACCAACCAAGATAGGGAATCGAACTCATGCAACAGTGGTTCGTAGGCAGCAGTTACAGCACAGTATATTGCAGGGCAGTGCATGACACCGCTCTCTCACCATCTTGACTATTCGCCAACCCCAATCACAGAATTGAATTCTCAGTTAAGCCACCCCCGCCCCTCCTCACCCCCCCCTCCTCCGCTAACCTCTCATCCTCTCACTCCCCCCAGCTACCCTCCTATCTCCCCGTCCTGTTCAGACTGTTTAATAGAGCAGGACCCCCCGTGTAATAGGATGCAGCGAGTCTGGTAGCAAAGTTACAAGGAGAGACAGCCTCTCGCCTGCGATTATCGACGTTAGGCTGTAGGGCCTGTCTCGCGGCACGCGGGTGGTGGGGGGACACGGGCGGTGGGGGGGGGCAGGGGATGGAAGGGGAGTATGGCGAATATCGGAAGGGAAATGATGAGAGGAGGGCGTGGGGGAAGAGACGGGAGCGACGGAGACGGGATGTGAGGAGTGATTGTGTTGGGGTGCGGTGGTACCAGCGATCCGAGATTGCCAGTCATGGCCAACATCGGTCCTGAACCGGTCCTAGATTTTCGCTCGGTTGACTCAGCCTCAAATAAATACCTGGTAAATAATATCACTAGAGGGAGAAAGGTGGTCGGGCGTGGTGTTGGTCACCCATCATTTCGTTTTTTATCATCTAGCCTTATATCTGTTCGCTAGCGGCACGTGACCCTATGATTTGTTACGGCTTGGTGTGGGTGAGGGGAGGGAGTGATGTCGGTGGGGTGTGCGGAGTGACGGGTGAGGAGTGCGGAGTGACGCGAGCAGGTAGGCGATGGAGAAAAGCGCGATCGTGATGGAGAGAAACGCGAGGAGTGATTGCGCGGTGTGGAGTGAAGGGGGCAGCAGATGGAGATAGGGAGGGGCGCGAGGGGTGGCGGGGGATGAGCTGGGTCGGATACGCGCTTGAGGTGATGGGGAGGGATGATGGGAGGTGAATGGAAGCGATGGTGCGTGATGGGCTGTGATGTGGCCGATGTGTTGATATGGGATAGCCGTGTCGATCGTCCCCGCTCTCTATTTCGCGATGTTGAAGGCATATGTCAGGCTTTTGAGTCAGAGGCCTCGAACGCAGGACGTGAAACGTCGCGCATACGAGCGGAGGAACGCTCGACACAGCTGTCCCGAAAGAGCAGCTCCCAAGATGTGGCTGATGTCATGATAAGGGACGTGGGGATAGAAGGTGATGTGGGGGGAGGAGGTGTGACGTAGGGGGTGATGATGACGCGTGATGAGCTGCAGAAGGGAGCCTTGTGATGTCGAGATATGGGGGTTGGCAGGTGACAGGTGGGGAGGGCGGCGATGGTGGGAGGGAGGGGGCAGTGACAGGGGAGTGGAGACCGTGTGGGTGGGTGGGTGGGGTGGGTGGGAGCAGGGGGGCTCTGTTGGAGGAGGGTCGTGCGGGAGGGGGGTAGAGACGCGGGGGGAGGCGGTGGGGAGAGGCGCGAGGTCACGTACGTCTCTCTGCAATCTGCAGAGCTATCAGCTCGCACGCTCCGGCTCATTAAGATCATAGATCCAAGAAAAGATAACACCGGCCCTCTTACCTGTGTCGTTCCCTTCGCTAAAACAGAACACGTCTACCCCTCCCGCCGGCACCCGTCATCCTCAAAGAAAGAAATCTCTGGGTTCGATTCCCGGCTCGGGTGCCTTTCTGTGCGGGGTTTCAGTGAGTTTTCGCTGAGTACTTCACATCGAGGCCACAAGGATCGTCATCATTAACAGTACTCGCTTAATCTTGTAGAGGATTATAAGAGCACTAAGCCGCAGCCAATCACGGCAGACACGTGGCGCAAGGTAGGGGTATACTCATCACCGGACGCCAGTCTATCATATGGTACCTGGGGAACTTTAGTCAGCAAGCCAATGTAGCAACAGCAGCAGCAACGTGTCTTTGCACTGTGGGAGAAACCCGGAGTGCCCAAAGGAACACAAGGAGAAACATCCAAACCCCTCATCCTCCAGAAACAACAAAAAGCCACTGCGTGTGGCCACGTAGAATGTTCGAACACTCGTTGCGCAGAAGAGGTTGCCACTCCTCTATCAGGAGTTGAACCGGTCCAGCCTCGACCTCTGTGGGATACAGGAGGTCCGGAGGACTGGTTCTGGCTCCAGGGATCAAGAGCGATGGACAATTCTCTATTCGGTACAAGAAACTGCCAAGCAACAGGGAGTGACTCTTCTTCTAAACATATAAGAATGAAGGGGGCGTGGAAACGTAGTGGTGAGGTGTGGGAACCTGTAAGTCCCAGGCTACTGTGGGCTCGCCTACTTATAAATGGAAGGTGAGGGATGGTGGTGGTGATGTTGGCTTACGCCCCCACTGAAGATGAACATCAGTGGAGGGATGCAGGAAACGTCGATGAGTCAACTGGGGAAGCAGTTGTCGCTTGGCTCGGCGAGAGAAGCAAACGATAAAAGAATCCACTGCTGGATGAAGACCTCTTCAAATCGTTTACTTAGCCGGTTTCATCGCTCCATCTCCACAGCAGGCGTCCTATGAGCCGCCTTGTCCTTATAGTCTAAGGGTATTTTGGGGATCTGTGTTGTCCTACATGTGTGTGGGTGGGTACATGTGTCTGCACATAGGCTGTACGTGAACACCAAAACAACTTACTTTAAAAATCATTAACCCAGGAAATAGAAAAAAAACTCTGAAGGAATTAGTGCGGCACTGCCGGCTATGATATAAACTGCAGAGCAATCAATAAATCAATTGCCTTAATGCAGCCTTAATTAATTGGTATATAGTGATCTGGCACAACAGCTATTGATAATAAACAATTAATTAATGTTGTGATTTGTATTTGTGTGTGTGTCTTGCGATGTGCACACACACAGTTACACACATATTGTCTCCACATCCACACGCATGCAGATATAAAGATTCTCCATATAGCTTTAACAGCCTCTAGGGGCAAATGTTGTTTGCGAGCACCGTTTGAGAGCATGAACGGGACACGAGGGGGTGGTTGTTGCCAGCGCTGGTCAACAAAAGGTCACAAAGGTCCACTCTCTGAAACATGACTATATTTGCGTGTAGATTCATAACTCAAGGTTGAGATGTTGCATTGCAAAGCTGTTCTTTGGTGACAGGCGTGTCGAGCGCTCCCCCGCTCTCCTTCACGACCTTCCGCATCCCACGCTGGAGGCATCTTCCTTGAGACATCATCATGAGGCGTTCAAAGTGTAGAAGAAGGAGAGAGGAGGAAATGCCAGTGACACGGCTATCCCAAAATGACAGCTTTGGAGAGCAATTCTCATGCAATCGGACCGTGACAAACCTGCATCAGTACATAGCTGAAGATTATTCATTCATTTACTCGCTTGCCAGACTGTGGAGAGGCGCTCATAGTGGTAAATATGAAACGATCCTTGGAGGTAGCTGGAGTGAAGAGAAGGAGGGGAGTTGGAGGGTGAAGAGGGGGCTGGAGGTGGCGGGCATGTGGGGAAGGAGTGTATTCTTCATACACAGTAATTAATAAACAGCGTCCTGATTAGTGTTTTTAATTAGGGTAAGAAGTTTGGGTGGGGGAGGGTAGAAAAGTAAGACCCTTCAAATTGATGCAACAGAGGTAATCGGGTCTTAAACAAAATTAAAACGCGGAGGAGAGCGACGTTTGCGTGCATGAATTATAATCCGTGTGTACTGAGTGGGGATCTCGGGCGATGGATAGAGCTGTCAAACGGCGAATTACTCAAGCGCTTTGCATAATGAGGTAGCGACGGGGACCGCAGGCAGGTGCCGCCTGAAACATCGTCGTGTCGCACCGGGCAGGGAGACGTGTGATCAGAGAGACGAGTGATCAGAGAGACGTGTGATCAGGGAGACGCGTGATCAGAGAGACGCGTGATCAGGGAGACCAGTGATCAGAGAGACGAGTGATCAGAGAGACGTGTGATCAGGGAGACGCGTGATCAGAGAGACGCGTGATCAGGGAGACCAGTGATCAGAGAGACGCGTGATCAGAGAGACGCGTGATCAGGGAGACGCGTGATCAGGGAGACTCGTGATCAGAGATACGCGTGATCAGGGAGACGAGTGATCAGAGAGACGCGTGATCAGGGAGAAGCGTGATCAGAGAGACGCTTGATCAGGGAGACGCGTGATCAGAGATACGCGTGATCAGGGAGACTAGTGATCAGGGAGACGAGTGATCAGGGAGACGCGTGATCAGAGAGACGCGTGATCAGGGAGACTAGTGATCAGAGAGACGCGTGATCAGGGATACGCGTGATCAGGGAGACGAGTGATCAGAGAGACGCATGATCAGGGAGAAGCGTGATCAGAGAGACGCTTGATCAGGGAGACGCGTGATCAGAGATACGCGTGATCAGGGATACGCGTGATCAGGGAGACGCGTGATCAGAGAGACGTGTGATCAGGGAGACGCGTGATCAGAGAGACGCGTGATCAGGGAGACGCGTGATCACAGAGACGCGTGATCAGAGAGACGCGTGATCAGGGAGACGCGTGATCAGGGAGACGCGTGATCAGAGAGACGCGTGATCAGGGAGACGCGTGATCAGGGAGACACGTGATCAGGGGGACGCGTGATCAGAGAGACGCGTGATCAGAGAGACGCGTGATCAGAAAGACGCGTGATCAGAGAGACGCGTGATCAGAGAGACGCGTGATCAGAGAGACGCTTGATCAGAGAGACGCGTGATCAGAGAGACGCGTGATCAGGGAGACGCGTGATCAGGGGGACGCGTGATCAGGGCAGCAGCAGCCACAGGACTATATTTCTCACTCAATATTTTCCTCAAATGCTACGTAGGCTAGCTTGGAGCCGATTTGATTGGCGTAAGGCACTACCACTACAGTGCAAGCTAGACCTGTCTATAATAATGATAACTGTTGTGGTATATCACTGGATAACTACTATATCACTGAGGTTTAATACGTTTTCATAGTATTTATTTATGAAGGTGCTATCAACTAACATGTAAATAGATTATATTGACCAATCAACGGTTGTTTAAATGTGGGAGGAAACCGGAGTACCCGAATAAAACCCACGCTATATCGGAACAAAATAATAAAGATGAAGGCTAGGACGGCACACAAGGAGGGTGGGTGACCAACACAACGCCGGGCCGCCTTTGTCGCGCTGTTTACACACCGCACCAGGTACCTATTTGAGGCTAAGTAGACCTAGGAGAGGTCCAAGACCGGTTAAGATAATCATCGCTGGTGTTATCCGTGAGCGTGATTCGGACTCGGGTCGCCGGGACAAAATTTCCCCCTTTCGCCTTAATATATTGTACGGCCAAGTGCCCTACAAAGACCAAGATTCCTCAAATAGGCTTAATATACTGTATGATCAAGAACTCCAAAAAGATAAAGATCCCCGATAGAGCCTTATTATATTGCACGGTCAAGTGTTCAACAAAAACAATATCCCCAGACTGTTGGGTAAAATGCTCGACAAAGACAAAGATCCCCCGTATAATAATAATTGCATTTATAGAGCGCATAGCGTATAGCCTTAACAAAGGGTAGGGTCAAGCGCCCCACTACACACATACTCGATGCACAGCAGACTCAACCACAACACGCATCCCTTCCCATTTTCCGCGTAGCTCTCGATTCCGGGGGCCATTCGCTCTGCATCGCCGCCGGAATCGGCCCGGACGCCGCTCAAATCAGAGCCCCCGCTGCGCCCTCGTGATTCTGTGACCGGACACGGCCACGCGTGCAACAGAGAGCGCCCCGCGCGCGCTGCGGTGGTGGCGTTGGTTTATGTGATAACGCAACGATGTAGGTTTTCACGGATCGATCGGTAAGAATTGCTGTGCGTAGGTGTTTCTTTCGGGATGGCCGTATCGAGTGTTCCTTCTCTCTCCTTCGCGACGTTTCGCCTCCCGCGTTGAAAAATCTTCAAAACGCCTTGAAGTCTCTCTCTGGCTGGGATTGTTGATGCGGCTCACTGCTGTGTGCTTGGGGGATGGCGGGCTGTTGACCTGTGCCTGCTCAGGAACACTTCTTCCTTCCTTCCTTTATTTGTTTATATTTTTAAAAACTTTAATTTGATGTCCTTCATGGATTTATAGTCATTATTTTACTTAAGTGATATATTCTGATGATGTTATTGACATGCCGGTCTCTCTGTAGCTCTGTGCAGCGCTTTGTGACCCTCGGGTTAAAGGCGCTTTAGAGATGTAATTATTATAAAAATGCCTTCAATGTGGGAGATGAAACGTCTGGTGCGAGAGAGAAGGAGCGCTCAACACGGTTATTCCGAAAGAGCAGCTTTGGAGAGCAGTCCTCAATAATTACTCTCACCATTCGTCATCAAGCAGTCATCGATATCATGCGTGGATTAATCATGACGTCATCATCATCATCATCATTATCCATGTGAATCCATGTTCGTAGGAATGACCATTCCCAACATCACTCACTATTAATACGAGTACGTATATATGAATAATTGTCATCATCATTGATGTGAATGGTAATGTATTATAATTCATCTATTGGATTTGTCATCGTTGTCACATTCATCTGTCATTTAATCATCATCAAAGCTTTCAACACCTCTGGCTAGGACTGTTGATGCGGCTCAATATTGTCGTGCTGGTATGATGGCTCTCTGCTGCCTTTCGCCAGTTCGGGAACATTTATTACTTCCTTGTTTGTTGAAGAATAATTTTTATGCCTATTTTATGTACTATAATTTATTGCTACTATTTGATTTTCAGATTAACTGTCCTGGTGTTTTTGGTGGCATGCCATTCTCTCCACAGCTCGGATTTTGTTACACCCCCCCCCACCAAAAAAAGCGTTATTGTTGTTGATTTGCCGTTTTTGTGTCGTTGTTGACGTGCCGTTTTCTCCGCAGCCTCGGGTGAAAATCGCTTTAAAAATACAATAATTGATGATTGCTTTGAAAATTTGCTTTCTCGGGACAGATGCGTCAATCGCTTCCTCTCTCCACCTCGCGACGTATCGCTTCACACGTTAGAGGCATCCTCAGGCGCTGTCGCGAGGTGGAGAGAGGAAGCGATCGACGCATCCCTAAAAAGCAGCTTTTCGAAACAATCATCGTGCATAGAGCCGTGAAAACCTACATCATTACAATGCCATTATTAATATAATTCCTCAATCCACCGTCAATTCAGTTCTTCACATAAGCATCCCGATGTACAAACCAAACAGACAAGAACCGCACACTAAGCCACTCAACTTGGTTGTCTCTCACGAGTAGCTCTCACTGAATCATTTGCTCCGTTGGCAGGAAGGTCCCGCTACCGCCTCGGTCTCGTTACGATACCGTGTCCTTGCTGACGGATGCGGTGAGGTATGGTCGCCACGTGTCGCGATGATACGCGACTGCCCCGGCGTTTACATGCGGGGGGCGAGGGGGGGGGCTCTGTTGCGTGCGGGTACCGCCACAGCCGCTCGGCGGATTACAAGCTGCCCAACGCGGTCCGTCAAATGAGCCTCGAGATCTTCCGGGAGGATTCGCGACTGAATGTTTTGAGACAAAAAACACAACTCGTGATAGTAACGCACCTGTGACATTGCTATATATATAAATACATTGTTTGAGGAATGTTTACAATTCGTTACTAATCTTGCCCCCCCGCCCCCCTCAAACAAGTAAGCATTTGTAAGTTTCGTGGTGAGTTTCGTGCTGATATGTGAGTGTGCTGTGGTGATGGTGGTGTTGATATTAGGTCATCACACAGCTAATCAGATTTGGACGTGACACACCATTTTACATTATCATAATGTATCGCTCCGTAGTTCACAAATGGGCGACACGGTGGCGCAGTGAGTAGCGTTGTCACCTCACAACAAGAACACCCTGGGTTCGATTCCGGGCTCGGATGCCTTTCTGGGTAAAGTTTGCATGTTCCCCGCATGTCCGCTACTCCCACAATACGCTGCTGTTACTGCTGTGCTTGCTGCTGCTCTTGCTGCAGCTGTTGCTGCTGCTCTTGCTGCTGCTGCCCAGGTTTATTAACCTGCTGACTAAATTGCTTCCGATGTCCCATCCAAGAGCACTTTGCCTTGCGCCCTGTGACTTCCAGGATAGGTTCCGGCTCACCGCGACCCTGTACAAGACGAAGCGGTGATGTCATCACGGAGGCTATTGCTCGTGCGCCGTCGTGCTCATAGCGGTAGACGCCATATTCAGAAATTCAGCTGATTAACGCCGCGCCGCATAACGAAGAGGTCAAAGATGCAATTTCCTGCGAGCGAACGGGAGCCGAGTTCGACTCTGATTAATGTGGAGATCTCGAATGTGATGGGAGGGGGTGAGAGGAGCAGTGGCGCAGTGATTAGCGCCAAGCCAAGCTGTCTACCACTCAAGTTTGTCGCTCACGCCCAATCACCAGTCACAAATATATGAACGGGATCTGAACCTGCCCGGCGATGGACTGGCGTCCCGTCGTCGGGTGTATTCCTGCCTTACGCCCTGTGTTTCCGGGATAGGCTCCGGCTCACCGTGACCCTATATAGGAGTAAGCGGTTTCAGATAATGAGATGAGATGAGATCTGAACCTCCTCTCTGTCGACTCGGTACCTGGTGCGGGACGCAAACATTAGCTATGTAGAGGGAGATAAAGACGGCCGGGCGTGGATCTGACCACACAACCATCTCTCGTGAACCGTGCCTGCCTTCACACGTAGTGTCTCATATATTTGGAACCATGGGAAACTCATAAGGAACATCGGGCTTTACCAGAAATACATATACCCTATGGTTCCATTTAAACGGAGCACCCTGTAGGTGCTTGCTATTAGCAAAGACAAAGATCCCCCATATAGCCTTAGCAGCCTGTAGGGTCAAGTACCCTTAGCGAGCAGCATTTATGAAGGTCGATACGGCACACGATGAGGTGGGTGATCAGCACCACGCCCGGTCGCTTTTGTCTCCCTAGTGGGAATGTTTACATACTGCAACAGGTACTCATTTGAGGCTGAGTCGACCTAAATGAGGCCCGGGACCGGTTCAGATTATCGTCACTCGTGCTGGCCGTGAGCGGGATTCGGACGCCGGTCGCTGGGTTTGTATCCCAGCGCGATAACCGCTGCGCCACCGCTCCCAGCAAACACGTAAAGCACACACACACACACAGAGGCGCCCTTCCTCCTCCGCACTCACGGAGGAGAGCGGTGGTGGCGGTGATGATGGTGGTTACACCAACAAACCCGGCTATAGTTTATAATGTTTCGGGCCTCTGGCCAAATCAATGACGCGACGCATGTTTCGAGCGCCAACCTACACAGCTGCCAGACTCGGCGAGCGGGCATGCAGCGTTAATAATAATAATAGTTTATTACGTCTAAATCAACTCATAACGTCAAAGGTATTCGAATAGAAAATGACCTAGAGGCTGGTAACCGAACGAAGTTCAGTGGCCGCTGCAGCTCAGTTGGCAGTGATGGCACGTGGGGCAGTCAATGAACAGTAAGAGTCGACACTCTGGAAACATATTTGACCGGCTGGGTGTGTGAATAGTTCATCTCCAAAGCTGTTCTTTCGAGATATCCGGTCTCAGAACGCTGAGGAGGCCTCCAACGTGGGGGGGGGGACGTCGCGTCACACGGATTTCCCAAAAGAACAGATTTTGAGAGCAGTCAACGCATTCATCATGTAGCAATACAGTGGCATTGGAGTAGCAATCCTCCCTTATTTCGCTTGACAATTTTTTTTATCTGTTATTTTATATCCTTCGTTGATTTATAGCCATTATTTTACTTTAATTGATCTACTCTGATGTTGTTGTTGACATGCCATTCTCTCCACAGCTCTGTGCAGCGCTTTATGACCCTCGGATGAAACGCGAGCTAGAAGTGCAAATATTATTATTATTGCAAGCAATAATAATGTGTAAAAGGTGAGACAGCACGCGAAATAAAATATAAATAATATTTTTAAATCGTAAAAAATATTATAAAAATTACCTTGATGTAGGTTGGTCGATGCGTGAGAATTGCTCTCCATAGCGGTTCTTTCGAGATAGCCGTGTCGAGCATTCCCCCTCTCTCCTTCGAGACGTTTCGCCTTCCATACATCTTCAGGACTCCAGCGTGGGAGGCGAAACGTCGCGAAGGAGAGAGGTGAAGCGCTCGATATGGTAATCCCGAAAAAAAAAACAGCTTTGGAGAGCAATTCTTATATGAATGATATTGTATGCAGCCCATTGCCAATCTACCGCTGGATAAAGGCCTCCCCGCCGCATCGTGCAATAGCAATACCTGCGTCTCGTAACAGACAGATGCCCTGTCCGAGGCAGTTTTATTCCCGTCTCTGGCGTCTTTCTGCGTGGGCATTTGTGTTGTTCCGCCGTTTTGCGTGGATTTCCTCTGGGTTCTCTGGTTTCCTCCTGCAACTGAAAAAAACCCTCCACTCAATAATGAATTTCCTGATAACATTATAATAAATGTAATTATTATTGTAATGTATAGGAAGCGGTACCTGGTAAATGTTGGCGCCGGCTGGCTGCATGGCTGCCTTCCCCCTTCTTCTGTGGAGTTTTTTGGCGCCTCCGTATTCGTGTCTCCTTCATGACCAGGTGTAGGATCTGCGTGCGTTATAAATTGTACCACGATTATTATTATTGGTCCTGAAAAAAGGGAAAAGGGTTTACCCTGTCTGACAATAACGTAGGCGTTACAATTGCTCTCCATAGCGGTTGTTTCAGGATAGCCGCATCCAGTGTTCCTACTTTCCACATCACTACAATACGGGTGTTAAGATGTTTGAACAACAGACACCGTCCACAAGGCATCAAGTTTGAATGAACCACAAGCGCAAAACATGCCACAGGTATGTGTGGTCATTTCAAACCTGATGCCATGTAGGAGGTATCTGTTTGCTGCTCAACATCTTAACACTTCATGTGTTATTGCTAGAAAGGGTAAAATCATTTTTATTTTTATATATAAAATATAATGCATAATTTGGGCGACACGGTGGCCCAGTGGGTAGCGCTGTCGCCTCACAGCAAGAATGTTCCAGGTTCGAATCTCGGCTCGGGTGCCTTTCTGTGTGGAGTTTGCATGCTCTCCCCGTGTCCACGTAGGTTTTGGCCGGGCACTTAAGTTTCCTCTCACAGTCCAAAAAACAATCTGCTGCATAGGTTAATTGGCTTGCAGACTAAATTGCCCTCAGTGCCCGGTGATGGACTGGCGTCTCGTCGTGGGAATATCCCTGCCTTGCGCCCTGTGTCTGCCGGGATAGGCTTCGGCTCACCGCGACCCTGTACAGGACTAAACGGTTCTGACAATGATATGAGATGAGAATGCACAATTTATAACTCGCGGTTATAACTCGTACAACGTCGAATGTATTTGCTCAAAGAGAGAACGACCAAGAGGCGCGAGGAAACCCCAGAGAAATGGGGGACGGAGAAGGCGGCTAAACGGTTAGCGAGCGCCAACATTTGCTAAACACTAGATCCTATATTTAATAATAACAATGAAATCATTATGATAATGAATAATTATTATTGCCCGGCGATGGACTGGCGTCCCGTCGTCGGGTGTATTCCTGCCTTACGCCCTGTGTTTCCGGGATAGGCTCCGGCTCACCGTGACCCTATGTACTATATAGGATTAAGCGGTTTCAGATAATGAGATGAGATGAGAGATAATTATTATTATTACTAATGACTGTGTTTTCATTCATTTCTATACTGGCAAAAAGTACCCCATAGTTGCATTGGTCCTGCAATCCAGCAGTAGATAGATCATTTCGTTGACAGCTGGATGGACGTTGCTGTTGGCAATGCGTGTGTACACACATCACGTTGCATTCTCCAGCAGTTATACTCGCGTCGCATTTACTTGATGTCGCCTGTGACAGTCCCTTACACGCTGTGGAGCCCCTTGCCAAACAAGATGTTCTATCGCACGGGGATTGCCAGGGGAACACTCTGTAATGCTGTTATTAATTCATTCATTATCAGTGGCCGCTTAATTCTGTGTACATGGTCGCGGGGGACTGCAGATACAGGGCGTATTGCAGGGCTATACGTAAAATGGGACCCCAGTACATCGCAGGGCAACCGGAGGCGATTTAGTCAGCAGGTCAATTAACACAGGCAGCAGCAGAAGCAGCAACGCGTGTGTTGGACTGTGGGAGGAAACCGGAGCACCCGGCCAAATCTCACGCATGCACCGGGAGAACATGAAAACTAATAATATAATTTCTAATGCGCTCAAAATGCACGCCTGGTCATGCCTGAGACACTGCACTCAAAAAGGTGGCTCCACAAAACGGAACTGAACCCAGATTTTTCTTGCTATGAAGCAGCTACACTCCACACTGCGCCAACTTGCCGCTCATTCAATAATCGGTATGTAGTATAATTATCCACGTGCATTTACAACGATATTATATATAAAACCGCCGATGTTTATTATTCGTCCCAGCACGAAATTGATCGAAATAGCGCGCGCGTCTTTGTGTGTTTGCACATTTGACCTGCGTCTTTCAAAAAAACACACACACACACACGTGCAGTACACGCGAACGCGTGTCAAGCGTCAATGTGTCGAGTGGGCGAGCGGTGGCGCAGCGGTTAGCGCAATGCGCTACGAACCCAGCCACTTGCCTTCTATTCCTGCTCACGGATAATATCGGTGACGAAATATCTGAACCAGTCATAGGCCTCGCCGAGGGCAACTCGGCCTTAAATGAGTAGCCGGTGCGGTATGTAAACATTACTGTTCGGTAGACAAAGGCGGTCAGGCGTGGCGTTGGCTACGCAGTCCATCACGTGCCGTGCAGACCATCATAGGTGCTCGCAAACAACACTTGCCCCAATAGCCCCGTTCAAGGTTATATTGGACATCTTGTCTCTGTGTGTATTAAGCATGAATGTATGTGGTGGGGGGGAGGCGGTGGCGCAGAGGTTAGTGCGATGCGCTAAGAATCAGTCGAGTATTTTTTGATTCCTGAGCACAACCGATAATGATATCGAGTGATCTCGGAACTCATCCTCGGCCTCCCTTAGGTCTACTCAGCCTTGAAAAAGCACCTCATGCATGAAAGAGACGCATTCGGTGGGGCGTGGTGTTAGCTACACCACCCCTTCGTGTACCGTGTTGGCTTTTATAGGTGCTCGCTAACAGCACTTGCCCCTAAAGACTGTAAAGACTGTAAGGCGGATCTTTGCCTTTATCCATGGCGCGTGTGTGTGTGTCTTTAGGAATGGCGCGAGATGGACGCCATCCCTCCGCCGACATTACGGACGGGGTGTGGGGAGGTGAGAAATGGGAGAGGAGTAGGAGATGGGAGTGGGGCATGGGAGGAGGGGGAGGAGATGGGAGGCGTGGGAGATGCGAGATCTCGGGGTGCGGGGATCCACGCAGACCATCTCACGCCCGCGCATAAAAGCAGCTCAGACAAGGGGGGCCGTGAGAGTGAATAAACCGATGGATGGGAGAGGGGAGGAGGGAGATGCGTCTATAGAGAGATAACGAGATCGAGGGAGAGATAGGGAGAGGGAGCGGAGGCGTGCGCTCCCTTCACTTAGCCCCGACGGGATAGCGCTGCCGTCAGCTGCTGCAGCTGCTGCTGCTGTTTAGTCGAACCCGGAGTTCGGCGCGAGGACCCAACTCAGTCCAAGCGAGTCCCACCGAACACGAAACCAGCGAGCAGCAGTCTGCGTCGAACCGAACCGAATCGTAACCGAGTCCTTAACCGAATATGAACGAACGCTAACGGGAATCAGATTAGCGAAACAGAACCGTAAACCAACGGAACCGACACAGCGGAATCTAACCTAGTCAAACCAAATCTAACCGTATAGAATCTCATCTAACCCTAACATAAGCGAAACGACTCAACAAAACCTAATCGAACCAAACCGTACAGAACAGAAACGAACTCTAACCGACCCGATTCAACGAAAACGACACTAGCCAAACCGAATCTATTCTGGCTAATTCGAACCGAACCTAGCAGAACTTAACGCGCAACGGGAGCGATTCACGCAAAACCGAACCCTAACGTCCACGTCACTGATCCCTCCTTCCACCCCCACCACCCCGCTCGCGTCTCCGCGGCGTCCGGGTTCGCGGCGCCCCTGTCCCCCCTCCCGCTGTCCCCGCGTTCTGCATGCGCACTGGGGAGGCCTGGATGGTCCCGACACACTCTCTGCAGGAGAGGGGACCCCGCGAGCTCATGGAGGGGGGCAAGGGCCCTCCGGACCAGTCGAACAAAGCGGCCGCGGCGCCGGTGGCCGGATCGGTGGCCGCCTCGTCGGCGGAGCATCGAGATGCGAAGCGGCCTCCCAACTCTCTCCCAAAATCCACGGGATTCGCCATCCAGGAGCTTTTGGGTCTGGACCGCGATTCTCCGTCTCCGCCGCGACAGAACAACAACAACAACACCAATCATCACAACCACCACCATCAGCACCACCACAACCACCACCAACAGCACCATCACCATCATCAACAGCACCAGCAGCACCAGCAGCACCAGCATCATCATCAACCGGAGCCCCGCGCCTTCATCACGCCCGGAGTGTTGGGTGTCCAAGTATCCACGGCGCTCGCCGCCTCACTCTACCCGCAGCCCGTGGCCAATTTCCTGTCGGCCTTGGCCGAGCCCCGCGAGGCGTCGCTGGGGGCCGCTGCTGGCCGCTTGCAGGTGCCAGGGGCGGCGCACGGAGGCTGCGTGGGTTCCGGTTCGGCACCAGTTCAAGCCGACAGCGGCAACGAGCAGAGCTCGGGTGAGAGACACACACACACACAGAGTTGGAAATTAGAGCGGAGGTTATCCACGCGTTGCACCTCAAAAGCCACTCGGCCTACTTGGGTCTGGTCTCTACCGACCACTAGGTGGGGCTCACGGCCCACTGATTGGTCGTAACCCACCGGTTGATTATGGCGGCAATCGACAATACAGAGAAAAAAAGAAAGAGAGATGTATGTTAATTTACAGACACACGTACAGATGAAACACTTTGTCGGTGTCAATCCACTGTTGGATGATTACGAATGAGAGTGTCCTCGCACCGCGCGGTTCCTGCCAGGTGTGTGAGGGGACTTCAGCACCATAGACAGCACCGCTTGGTAAATGCGTGGAGTGCAGCCGTTGGGAGCATAGAAGTACGGTGCACGCCTATAGCAACCTGTTTGTGCACGGTGGTCGCTGTGGTTCCGAGATCTGAGCTGATCGAGCGGATGGGTGGGAGAATTCGGAAATAAGCTCAGCTAGAATCTCACTACTCGTGTGGTCGGTGCTAGTTGCGTTTAAACAATTTCAAATTGGTTAATTATCCATAGCAAGCATAATTCTGGTTGCATGCATTGCGAGCTTAACGTGTTGATTAAATAAAATGTGGCATTAGTTTTAGTGGTTGCCGGAGTATAGTACTATCTTAGAGTCTCGACCGCAGAGGGCCGTACGGGCCTTGCTGACAATAAAAATAGGTGCTCGCTAACGGTTTTACAACACCCATCATTATAATTTGTCATTGCGTGTATTTCAGACTCATCACTAATCACCTTGGTAAAGTATGGTCAAAAAACCGTGATGATTACATACGGTTTAGGGAAACTGTGGAGCGACACGGAGTTTTCAGTTATACGTTATAAAAGCAGCACCTATTCTTCAATCATTACAATTCATCATCATTATTACCAATATCCGCTTAATCCTGTACAGTCGTGGGAGGCCGGACCCTATCCTGGCAGACATATCGCACAAGACAGGGATATTCCCAGGATGTGACGCCAGTACATCGCAAGGCACACTTTTTTCGGCAATTTACGTGGCAGGCAAATTAACCTGGGCATAAGTGTGTCTTTGGACGGTGAGAGGAAATCGGGGTACCCGGCGAAAACCCACGCAGACACGTGGAGAGAACACGCAAATTCTACACAGAAAGGTACCCGAACCAGGAACCGAACCTGGGACCTTCTTGCTATGAGGCGACAGCGTTATTCACTGCGCAAACACCGCGCCACCCATCATTATAATTGCAATGTATAATCCGGTTTACAATGTATAATGCGCACAGTATTCGTTCGATGTCGAAGGTAACAAATCGAACAAAGAACAACCTAGACGCTCGAGTAAATCGCAGAGAAGGGGGCACTCAGGCACGCAGTCAGCTGGCGCAAATCTGCCAGACACCGCGTCTCTCTATATTATAAAGTTATCAGATAATTAATGACTGTTTTTTTTAAGTTGTGAGTTGAAACCAGAGAACCTGTAGGAAACCCACGCAGAACAGGGGGAGAACAAACAAACCCAACATAGAAAGGCATCTGAAGCAGGAATCGAACTGTCTCGGGAAGGACTTTCTTTCTGCGAAGCACGGATGCTACCGCTGCGCCCTCCTGCCGACAACGTTTATGTATATATCACGCTATTTGTAACAATACCTCACAGTGGGCTACCACCGCGTTCTATAGGTTTAAGCGTCACGCTCCCCGGGAGGCGAATCACTCGGTTTAGCAAGTTTTTTAAAACCTAAACTGAAAGAAACCGCGGAGATATGTAACTTTTTCTTACAGTTGTCCAGCGAGGAGGGGTAAGCAAGTTACAAAAAATCAGGGCAATCTAGTCAGGACAATTAACCTAGACAGCATGTCTTTAGACTGCGGCAAGAATCCGGAATACCCGGTGAAAACCCATGCGGACACGTGGAGAATATGCAAACTCCACACAGAAAAGTACCTGAGCTGGGAATCGAACCCGGGCACTTCTTGTTTTGAGGCAGCATCGCTTCTCACCGCATCACCGATCATGGGAATCGTATCACGAGCGGGCGATTAGGTCGAGTGAAGGATTTCAGCGAACCTGCCATATATGATCGAGATAGATGTTTATAATTACAGCAGAAAGTACCCAGTGAGCTTGCAAGCTGCGGATGCGGAATTACTGTGACACAACAAGCGTTCGAATTGACCAAACGCATCGACGCATAAACCCAAGAGGTAAATAAACTCACGGCAAAAATGTGTGCATAAATGACACACTAACTGCAGTCATGCAAAGATATATTGACACACTGGTAAACAAGCGCACAGCACTAATATGTACAAAAATGA
The DNA here is from genome assembly GCA_036362905.1 of Mordacia mordax. Classification (NCBI taxonomy): domain Eukaryota; kingdom Metazoa; phylum Chordata; class Hyperoartia; order Petromyzontiformes; family Petromyzontidae; genus Mordacia; species Mordacia mordax. The sequence continues at coordinate 10,290,024 of JAZEWT010000013.1, forward strand.
AACTCTAACCATAATCTTAAAGTAAAGAGTAGTACTCAAGAGTGCACAGCGCAAAGTAACCAGTCGAGATCATTTAAACTTGAGTCGCAGGCGCCGACTGAGACGAGAGGGCGTCTTTATTAATCCGAGAACGCGTTGGGATTATAAGTTCCTCTGCATAAGGGAAAACCCTGGCTTTATGATCGCACAATGTAACGATACAGCTCGAATGGGCGCCAACAAACAACACTCGACTATATTTGCTCATTGTGTGTTTCTAGTCCGCTCAGAATGTCACTCGCTCGGTTTTAGTGAGTGTATCGGATGTTATTAACGGCCTGTGCATTCAGAGAGCGCCTGATGATGCCTTCAACGGGGGAGACGAAACATCGCGAAGGAGATAGGAGGAGCCACTCGACACGGCTGTCCCGAAAGAGCAACTATTAATATCGAGCGGTGACGAACCAACATCGTTACAACCGTGCGTTGTTAATCCTCTGCACTCGCAATAATGACCCCACCGCATACAATTAATGGCGAATAAGTCACCAATTTTTTATTGAAAATTGCAACCTTTGGCAAAAGGAAGTCGGCGGTTTAAACCAAACACCGCATTGCGCTGTAATATAAACCACAGTGCTGACTCGCATCCGACATACAGGATGTCTGGTATAAATAGAACCACATGGAACGCATAGGGAGCAATACAAATCAGAATGAGTTTGAAATTGTACTTTATTTGTATAATTTGTTCGATATGTTGTCCTTTATTAATCTAACAGCTGTGTGTTTATAATCAAGAAATACCCGGGTAAGTTCTGTTCACGACGTCTGTTGCTACTTCAGAGCAAGCATCCATGTGATTCCGTGTATATGGCGCGCGGTGTTGATTCAGTGGTGAGGGTTTCCTTACCCGGCCCTCGTCAAGTATGGTCAAACGAAAAGTCGTAGAGAGACCTTCATTCGGCAATGTGTGAGTAAATCTCTGTAAATTGTTCGGATTTAACTAGTGATGTGTACGCGGCAGGATGGCGCAGCGGTAACATCTGCACCACACAGAGAGAAAGTTCTGCCTGACGCGGTTCGATTCCAAGCTTCGGGCGCCTTTATAGGCCGAATTTTTGTGCTCTCCCCCTGTTCTGCGTGGGTTTTCTCTGGTTTCCTTCCACACACAAAACAACACTCGTGAATTAATTTGTCGCTGGCTGCCTGCATGGCTGCCTTCCCTCTCTGCGGTTTCTTTGTACCTCTGGATCAGTGTCTCGTCCATGACTAAGCGTGGTATTCGTGCGAGTTACAAATCGTATTACTACATTAATATACATTACCATTCAGCTGATATGATTGTGAATCGTAGCAATTCGACATGTACGTGACTAACACGTTGTGTGCAGGGGTATAACGCTGTGCGTCTGTCTGTGCCAAGCAACATGATGATCAGAACTGCCGCTTTTTCAGGGATAGCCGTGTCGAGCGCTCCTCCCACTTTCCTTCGCGACGTTTCGCCTCTCACGTTTGAGGCATCGTCGGGCATTTCTGAAACGCTACGGAAAGCAATTTACTCAGCGCGCGAACTTGGTAATCTCGTATTTTAAATTTTTATAATGTAATCAACATTATCATCATCGGCATGCTCAATCTACTGCTTGATGAGGGTCTCGCCGAGCTATCGCGATCTCTCACGATGTAACAATTCAATATTTCTATTTTTAAATATATATACTTAAACACCTAGTGGGCATTTTTTTCAAATACGCTCGCAAAACATTAACATTCGTCCATTGACTTAATATTTTATTGTTTATTAAAATTGCAAAGAATTACTGAAACATCGCGAAGGAGAGGGGAGGAACGCTCGACACGACTATACCGAAAGAGTTGCTTTTGGGCGCAATTATGATCGCACATTACACCGTGACAAACAGACAATAGCACAAATGTGTTTACAGATAATTCACTCACTCCGACATTTCAGCAACTCTGACAGATCTCAAATAGTCCACGCGCACACACATGTACACATCAAGCACAATTACACAAAGACATAAATCCACCGCATAGCCTTGACCGGAGGTTGGGACAAGTGCTGCTGGCGAGTAGCAAATGTGCAAATTAGCACTACATTCGAAAGGGTGGGTGCCAGCACCACGCCCGGCCGCCTTTGTATC
>JAZEWT010000013.1:10306802-10332395 GCA_036362905.1 Mordacia mordax
GAGCTCGCCAACAGGGGATTACGTAAATCAACAACCCGAGTTCGATGAATCACGGGTCTCGCAATCGCAGTGTCCGCTCGTAAATCTCTTAACTCCAAGTTCCTCCCCGGGGCATTAGGCCCGTCCTCGGGCCATAACTGCCCGCCAGCAATCTTTCATAAAGTTTCCCCCTCCATATTCACATCGCGCAAACCACCGCGCCAGTCTCTCCCCGCGGCCATGGCGCGAACCGCTGCACCACCCGCTCTGCACTCACCTCCTCTTGGGGTCTGACGAGCCGGGCGACCACAAGGGGCCCCCCTCCCCCGGCTCCAGCGCCGACGGGCACCACCACATTGGCAGCCCCACATCGGCGCAGCTCCACTGTGCTACTGCGCCTCACCGCGGCTACCGCGCCACTCGTCGCGCTACCGCTCCCCACTCACTACACACGCAGTGCGCTAACCGCTGCGCCACCGCTCCCCACTCACTACACACACGCAGTGCGCTAACCACTGCGCCACCGCTCCCCACTCACTGCACACACAGTGCGCTAACCGATGCGCGACCGCTCCCCACTCACAACACACACGCAGTGCGCTAACCGTTGCGCCACCGCTCCCCACTCACTGAACACACGCAGTACGCTAACCGTTGCGCCACCGCTCCCCACTCACTACACACACGCAGTATGCTAACCGTTGCGCCACGGCTCCCCAGTCACGACTCACACGCAGTGCACTAACTGCTGCACCACCGCTCCTTACTCACTACTCACACGCAGTGCACTAACCGCTGCACCACCGCTCCTTAGTCATGACGTACACGTGCGCTAACCGCTGCACCACCGCTCCTCAATCACTACACACACAGTGCGCTAACCGCTGCACCACCGCTCCCCACTCACTACACACACGCAGAACACTAACCGTTGCGACACCGCTCCCCACACACGACACACACGCAGTGCGCTAACCATTGCGCCACCGCTCCCCACACACGACACACACGCAGTGCGCTAACCGTTGCGCCACCGCTCCCCACTCACGACTCACACGCAGTGCGCTAACCATTGCGCCACCGCTCCCCACTCACTACTCACACGCAGTGCACTAACTGCTGCACCACCACTCCTTACTCACCACTCACACGCAGTGCACTAACCGTTGCACCACCGCTCCTTACTCATGACGTACACGTGCGCTAACCACTGCACCACCACTCCCTACTCACAATACACACAGTGCGCTAACCGTTTCGCCAACGCTCCCCACTCACTACACACACGCAGTATGCTAACCGTTGCGCCACCGCTCCCCACTCACTACACACATGCAGTACGCTAACCGTTGCGCCACTGCTCCCCACTCACTACACACACGCAGTGTGCTAACCATTGCGCAACCGCTCCCCACTCACTACACACACGCAGTGCGCTAACCGCACTGCACCGCTGGCTCACTCTGCTCGCTCGCTGGCTCCGCCGCCACCCGCTGCAGTCTCAAATCGCGGCACCATCCTCGTGCGTGAGTCCTCATCCCACTGTCTGACACCATAACTGTGGCACCACGACTCGGACCGCGGACTCGTGGCGGCTCGGCGATAACCGCCACGGCGAGGATCAGCGTTCACTCCACGATCTTTCAGCCAGCGACCAGAGACTTCTTGTCTTTTGATGGTTTATTGAACAGTGCGCACGGGCCCGGGCATAACGAACACGAGCGGCGACTACATGTTGAAGACTGATGACGACTGCCCCGTCTGACCGCCTCACGACCAACTCTCCCTGACTCCGTCTCCGAACAACAACTCGAACCCCCCACTGACGAACTCCTCCGTCTTTATATTCCTCCGTGTCGCCCCCCCCTTCGCACCTTCCGGATGACCTCATGCATAGCCACGTGTTACAATGAGTCACGCACCACGTGGGTAATGTGTATTGTGAACAGGAGCTCGCCAACAGGGGATTACATAAATCAACAACCCGAGTTCGATGAACCACGGGTCTCGCAATCGCAGTGTCCGCTCGTAAATCTCTTAACTCCACATCTGTATGCACAACAAATCCACTAAATATTTTCCCGACTTGTTCAGCAGAACCTTAAGTATGAATCGGGCCTGGTGAATATTTCTACGATTGTTAAGAGAAGTTATTCCTGAGCCACTGTACGATTCACTATGGTGGGTTTAGTAGGAAGCATCTAAAGCAGTGGTTCTTAACCTTGTTGGAGGTACTGAACCCCACCAGTTTCATATGCGCGTTCACCGAACCCTTCTTTATTGGAAAAATAAAATGTGATCACCTGCAGCCAGTGATGGCCAAGCGGGGCGTGTCATCACGAATCATATGAGTGAGGTGTGTGTCTTGACCTCCACCGAACCCCTGAGACTGACTCACCGAACCCCTGGGGTTCGATCGAGCCCAGGTTAAGAAACACTGATCTAAAGCAAATCTGAAAGCAAAATTACATAATTTCATATGGTACTAGATGTTAATTGATAGATAATATCGCAAGACGTGTAGAGATACATAGATACTCATAGAGATACATAAAGAATAATAGTGATACATACATACTCATAGGGACTCACAGAGAGACGTAGAGACTTCTAGAGACTCACAGATATACAGAGACTCGCAGAGATACGTAGAGACGAGTTATCTCGTGGTGTTTGTGAGATACAAGTCTAGCCTAGGCGGCTAACCCCCCCTCCCCCCATAAACTCTGGTACTTTCAATAACAACAATAATAATGAGTGAATGTCGGGGCTAGGTGTGGTTCCAGAACCGGAGAGCCAAGTGGCGCAAGAGGGAGAAGTGCTGGGGCCGCAGCAGCGTGATGGCCGAGTACGGCCTGTACGGCGCCATGGTGAGACACTCCATCCCACTGCCAGAGTCCATCCTCCACTCCGCCAAGGACGGGGTCATGGACTCGTGCGCGCCCTGGCTCCTCGGTGAGTGAGATCCGCGTACCCACGGCGATCCGTGACGGCGAGAAGCACCCGGGTTCGATCCCCGGCTCGGATTGCTTTCTGTGGGGAGTTTGCGAGTTTCTCTCTCTCTCTCTCTCTCCCCCGTACCTGCGTGGGTTTTTGTCGGGTACTTCGGTTTCATCCCACCGTCCAAAGACACGCTACTGCTTATGTTAATGGACTTGCTGAGAAAATGGCCCTAAAAAAAGACTTTGCGATGTTCTGGCGTCACATCCTGGGTATATGCCCTCTGTCAGCCCTGACAGTCTCCGCCCCCCACCAGCCCTGTTCGGGATTAAGCGGGTATTGATAATAATAATAATAATTGCAATTTTATAGCGCTTTTCACCCAAGGGTCACAAAGCGCTGCACAGAGCTGCGGAGAGAATGATATATCAACAGCAACGACATTAGAATGAATGAATATTCAGGGTTCAGTTCCGTATCAGTTCCCATTCAATCCTGTACAGGGTTGCGGGTTGCCGGAGCCTATCCCGGCAGACATAGGGCATAGGACGGGGCTATACCCACGATGTGACGCCAGTACATCGCAGGGCACACTTTTGGGGGCAATTTACTCAGCAGGCCAATTAACTTGGGCAGCTGCATGTTTTTGCACGGTGGGAATAAACGGAATACTTGGTGACACGGGGATAGCGAGAGAGAGAAAACTCACAAACATAAAGGTACTTGAGCCAGGAATCGAACCCGGGACCTTCTTGCTGTGAGGTGACAGCGCTACCCACTGCGGTGGTGCAGTGAGTAGCGCTATCATACTAAAGAATAGTTGTGCTTCTAGAACGCCTTTCACCCAGGGATCACAAAGCGCTGCACAGAGTTGTGGAGAGAACGGCATGTCAGCAACAACAACAACATCAGAGTAGATCAATTAAAGTAAAATAATAACAATGAGTCAATGAGCCGGCAGTAAGTCAGACCTGTTCCCAGTGCATGTTGGACTCCGGCAGGGCTGCCCTTTGTCACCGGTCCTGTTCATAATTTTTATGGACAGGATCTCTCGGCGAAGCCAGGGGCCGGAGGGAGTCCGGTTTGGGAACCACAGGATTTCATCTCTGCTTTTTGCAGATGATGTTGTCCTGTTGGCTTCATCAAGCCAGGACCTTCAGCATGCACTGGAGCGGTTTGCAGCCGAGTGTGAAGCGGCTGGGATGAGAATCAGCACCTCCAAATCCGAGGCCATGGTTCTCGACCGGAAAAGGGTGGCGTGCCCTCTCCGGGTGGGTGGAGAGGTCCTGCCTCAAGTGGAGGAGTTTAAGTATCTCGGGGTCTTGTTCACGAGTGAGGGAAAGATGGAGCGTGAGATTGACAGGCGGATCGGTGCAGCGTCCGCAGTTATGCGGTCGGTGTACCGGACCGTCGTGGTGAAGAAGGAGCTGAGTCGAAAGGCGAAGCTCTCGATTTACCGGTCAATCTACGCTCCTACCCTCACCTATGGTCATGAACTTTGGGTAATGACCGAAAGGACAAGATCGCGGATACAAGCGGCCGAAATGAGTTTCCTCCGCAGGGTGGCCGGGCGCTCCCTTAGAGATAGGGTGAGAAGCTCGGTCACTCGGCGGGAGCTCGGAGTAGAGCCGCTGCTCCTTCACATCGAGAGGAGTCAGCTGAGGTGGCTTGGGCATCTGATTCGGATGCCCCCTGGACGCCTCCCTAGGGAGGTGTTCCAGGCATGTCCCACCGGGAGGAGGCCCCGGGGAAGACCCAGGACACGCTGGAGAGACTATGTCTCTCAGCTGGCCTGGGAACGCCTCGGGGTCCCCCCTGAAGAGCTGGAGGAAGTGTCTGGGGTGAGGGAAGTTTGGGCATCGCTGCTTAGACTGCTGCCCCCGCGACCCGGCACCGGATAAGCGGAAGAAGATGGATGGATGGATGGAATGAGTCAATGAAGGATATAAAATAACAGATACGATAATTGTTAAACAAATATAAATAAAACCTTGAAGATACATACCTCTGATAACGTCTGATGCTCTGTATGCATTCCCTGTGCTTCTATTTTAATGGGACACCGTGCACACAGTTGTGGTTTTAACATGACGGTTTTCACGACCAATATTATACATCATGAAGTGTTTTAGATCGGGTCACAGTTGTAAATGGTGTCGCTCTACTCTCTGACAACGCTCTGCTGCTGCAGTGGTAACGAATTGACGCGTGCTGTACACGTGATAAAAATCTTATTGATTGGCGTGTCGGGTGGAGATGGGTTTACAACATTTTTACTTTTATGTCACCTAACCGAAAACCACTTTATTACGTACACGGTCGTGGGTGCTGGGTGATTGCCTGTGTGGTTGTGATGGTGAGTGGACTGGACCCAAATTGAACGGTTCGGTCTGATCCCCATCCAAACCGCCACCTCCTCCTACCCTGAGATGCCGAGTCAGAGTATTCTCAATATTTAATCGGCCGTTGAGAAGCTATCAAAAGGATCTTTATAAATGAGTAGCCTGGCTGTGCGTGGATCAACCTGTGCACCTGCATGCACGTGCGCATACGCATTCATCATAAAATACGGCAGAGATGCGCACGTTATTGTTTTCGAGAGCCAGTTCCAGATAAAATCACCAGACACAGGGCCACAAACGAGTCACGACCCTCGCTCCTTCTTCGGATCTCTCCTGGCAGCGCGCATAGCATTTACAGTCGTCTATCGGCCCATGTAAAAATACGAGCATTTTACTATTGGCCAATGATCATTGAAATCGTTTACAATACGATTTAGTTGATTTTTAATATAATTTTTTACGGGCCGGATGAAATGTCTTGGAGGGCGGTAGATGGCCCGCGGATCGTCCGTTGTGCACCTTTAGTGTCAGGCAGATACGTTGATTACATCTGCGAGGTGCTTACCTAAGGTCCCGGGTTCGAATCTCGGCTTGGGTGCCTTTCTGTGTGGAGTTTGCATGTTCTCCCCTTGTCCGCGTGAGTTTTCGCCGGGCACTCCGGTTTCCTCCCACAGTCCAAAAAAACATGCTGCCGCATAGGTTAATTGCCTTGCAGACTAAATTGCCCCCAGTGCCCGGTGATGGACTGGCGTCCCATCGTGGGTATATCCCTGCCTTGCGTCCTGTGTCTGCCGGGATAGGCTCCGAGTCACCGCGATCCTGTACAGGACTAAGCGGTTTCTGATAATAAGATGAGTTGCTTACCTGTCCTAAACGTGGGACCACGTTCCCAACAGAGGGCAGTGCAGCAAAGACAATCGTGATACTGGACACCGACGCAGTCAATATTGCTCATGACGTTACCAGCTCACAATGACCAGCGGAGTGAAGTATGTTAAATAACTCCCACGATCCGACTGTGCGGCGGGTGGTATCATTCCTTTGTGAGGATTGACAATGAGTGCATTGAGAATTGCTTCCAAAGCTGTTCTCTCGGGATGGCCGTGTCGATTGCTCCCTCTTTCCTTCGCGACGTTTCGCCTCCCACGTTGGTGGCTTCCTCAGGCCCTCCGAGCTCTGAATGAGAATTCACACGCCTCTAACGTGGGACGCGAAACGTCGGGAAGGAAAGAGACTACGTTCAACACGGCTATCCCGAAAGATCAATTTTAGAAAGTAATTATCATCACATCCTACACCAGTACAATGAATGCATTACTATTAACGAAACATTGTACCGGTATATAACTAATCTTTCTGTTTCTTTGTTTAACCCTTCTTTGTTTTGCTCAATAAACAGACGTTGCCCCGGCAAAAACCATTAAACAGATTCACCATCCACCGCCGCTGCCACCGCCATCAGTCGCTAGTCACGTGCAGGTCGTGACCTCCGTGACCCCTACGCACGAGATGATCCCATCAGTACAGTGCCGCCGTGACCACAACTCGCACCGATAAACTAAACTTACTGGAGCAAATACAACAACAACATTATTGCAGGGTCACCAGAATTGTTTTTTATTTTCGCGAGATAATAATTGTGTTCTAGGGTGTTTTTGCCCCCCTATAAATCTTAACGGTAGAATGTCAAGTCGAGAATTATTTTTTGTCTGTGCGTGTGAGCGATCAAGTTCCACCGCTCAGAGGACAAGTTGGTTTAATTTCAAGGTCACGTGTCCCGGTTTTATTCATGCCCCCGTTAAGCTGAAGCCACCAAGGGTTCTGAGACAATCCGCCGATTATTTACGAGGTCGCCCGCTCGACACAGTCAGGACTCGCATCACGTTCAGTATGCACAGCGGCGTAGTGTAGGGGACATAGGCAGCCACGTGGAAGCTTACTAGTCGTGTGCTTGTGCAAAAGTTGCAATTTAAAGCTGAAATACTCCTTAAAGTTCCAAGACGAGTAATCAATAAGTGGAGAGCGAAGCTGAAATGACTTAAAAGCCTTGCTGTTGTTCAGAGTAAATTACATTTAAGCTCATGAAACATTTCCACTGGTTACCCTCAGTGCGGACTTACATATACATAGAGTTTAATACATACAAACACTTGTTCCATTATATAATCCATATTTTCTATGGGAGAGAAAAATAAATCCACCGGTGTCGCGACTTGGCAAATCCCAGGTTGGAGTCCCGGTTTAGACTAACTCCACATTCCGCCCTGCACGCTCCATCGTGTAGCTATGCACAGGAAATCCATGGAGGGGGTCAACAAATACGAGTCGGCACGGGACGGGGCCCCTACCCCGCCCGGGGACCCTGTCGACGCCCGGGCGCCCCCGTCTCACTCGGTGGTGACTGGGGCAGCGTCGGCGATGGCGGCGGTGGCGAGATCAGATGGCGACCCGCGTCACCATCACCACCACCATCACCATCCCAAGGTCAGGAGCGGTAGAGTTTCCGGCGGTGGCGGCGATGACGGCGGTGGCAGCGAGGAGAGAGCGGAACGAGGGGAACTAGGAGGGGAACGAAGAGAGACCCCGACCCCCCCCGGTAAGCCGAGGCTGGAGGGGGACGAGAGGTGGAGGCGGGAGGAGAGGCGGGAGCACAGCATCGCGGCTCTTCGTGCGCGGGCCGTGGAGCACAGCGCTCGCGTCCAGCAACGCGGGGGCGAGGTGGGGCGCGGGGAAAGCGGTGGCGGACGGGTGGACGATCGTGGTGGACGAGGGGAGGGTCACGACGGGCGGGGAGAGGGCGGCGGGGGTGGAGAGGGCAGTGGACGAGGTCAGGGTGCTGGTCGACAAGGTGAGTGCCAGGGTGGACGAGACAGCGGTGGTGGAGGCCGCGGGAATGGTGATGGTGGTGGACAAAGGGAGGGTGATGATGGAGGTGGTTTACGCGATGACGATAGCGATCATCATAGCGGCAGAGGAGATAGTGGTGGTGGACTCGATGATAAGCATGGACGACGAAATAGCAATGGTGGTGGAGGTGGTGGACGAGGCGATTACGGTGGGAGAGTGAAAGGTGTTGGCGGGCCGAGTGGTGGACACGGAGGGCGAGGAGAGAGCGACGGTGGAGAGGTCGAGGAGATTCGCGAGAGTCGAGCGCGAGAGGACGATGGTGGTGGACGAGCGGAGAGTGGAGGACTCACCGCACGATGCTCGGAGGAGGGGAGCGAGTCTCCTCGCGCAGTCAGTCCACCACCCGGGGCAGGGACCGATTGCACTCCACGGGCGCTCACAGACTCGGTCGTTGCAAAGTCCTGAAGCCTCTTGTTCCTGGGTGACCTCTACTGCACCGCGGGCTCCCCCCCCCCTCCCCCGGATGAGATGCGAACTCGGCTGAAATGGGGTCCCAGGTGAAGTTGGGAAGATCGATGGACTCTTTTATGATCGGGAAGGAAGGTAAAGGAGCAGCCCTGCAATGGCTTGCTCATGCCACCGTCGGCCGTAATAAGTCGTCGAGGCTAATTTGTGTGACGTGTTCTGGACCCAGGTCCAGATAATTCCACGGGACACACTGACGCTCGGTGGAGCAGGGAGCTGCGCTGCCGCCTCACAGCAAGAAGGACCCGGGTTCGATTCCCGGCCCGGTTGTCGCCTTCCTGTGCCGAGTTTACGCGTTACCTCTCCCCGTGTCCGTGTGGGTTTTCGGCAGGTACTGCGATTTCTTCCCAAAGTCCAAAGACACCCTGCCTCGGTTAATTGACCTGCGGACTTAATCGCCTCCACGGTGCCCTGTGACGGACTGTCGTCCTATCAGAGGTGTAGCCCTGCCGGTGATAGGCTCCAGACTCTCACGACCTGGCACAGCATTACGCGGTTACGGAAGATGGATGGATGAATGAAAAACATTGACGCACATGGGAACAGCGATGCTCAGAAGATCAGCAGCAGCAGTGGCGATGTCATTCACATCGTCAACGCGTTCTTAAAGAGAAGGGGCAACACGAGCGCCCCATGCGCCGCACTCCCAATTCACTCGCGAAATTACTGGCGTTCGTCTTTATATCTGTGTGTGCGTGTGGTGTATTCAGTTATTTACATATTATATACACACACACAAAATGCGTGCTTGTGTTTAAGACAATTTGCGGAAGACGTAAACATTGAAATGTGTGCGGAGTGTAAGAACATGTCATAGTTTGGGAGAGGAGCAAATGTTGATTTTTGTCGAATTCATAAGAATACGATAAGAACTGCGTTGTAGCTTTTAGCCAATGCTCGTCCCCAGTCGTGGGGTACATTGGCCTAGTGGTCATATTAGCATATAATTTGCTTTAAATCGCAACGTCACTGTGACGACACACCAACTGTTATACAGTACATCAGTGGTCTCCAATGTACTCAGAGTCTTGACCATTCCAAGTTAACATTTAATATATGGACAGTGGGGAAATCTGATATTCTGGAAGGTGCTTGCATTTAAAACTGTAGCAGCCGAGGGTCGCAAATGCAATCTGGACGAGATAGGGTGCAGCAGGACATCGCGCAGTACTCACAAAGCGTGTGCAGCACTCACAGAGTGTGTGCAGCAAGGATAATGTGCAGCATTTACAGAGAATATCGAGGACGGATAGTGTGCAGCATTCACAAAGAGTGTGCGGCACACACAGTGTACAGCACTCACACACAGTGCACAGCACTCGCAGTGAACAGAACTCACACAGTGTACAGCACTCACACAGTGTACAGCACTCACAGACAGTGTACAGCACTCACTGACAGTGTACAGCACTCACAGACAGTGTACAGCACTCACACAGTGTACAGCACTCACAGTGTACAGCACTTGCGGATAGTGTGCAGCAGTCACAAATATGTGCAGCACTCAGATACTGTGCAGCAAGCACTGGTTTCACACTAACACTTGGTGAGTGTTACGCATAGCATGCATTGTTTGGGGCGGTTTAATATATTATAATGTTCAACGGTAGATCTTGTGTTGCATTTAGATTCTAAACGTAATCTTGTGTTTTAAAAGGTTGGAGACCCTTGCTGTACATTGATCGTAATTGTAAGAAGCGAGTTGCTCTTGCATTGTCAAATCGCTGAATCGTTACACGCCTAATTAACTCTGTAATAATGACGGGTGCATGCGGTTATTTGAAGTCCCCTGAAATGCGACATTTGTTTATGATGACAAATGTGTTCGGATATGTCAGAGGGAAACTAATCCCTTGTGATCTGAGATGTACGACGACTGTCCAGGCTGATTGTCCTACTAACTAAATTACCCTTGATGCCCTGAAACGTTTATCTTGCTTACCCGTCCCCGCTGGACAACTGTTAAAAACAGCTACACGGCTCAACGGTTCCTTGCAGCTTAATGCAAACCGAATGATGGCTTACAACCGGCAATCCTCTGTTCCACGAGGTCAGGGCGCTGCCTATTAACACAGCATCTCCCTTATTCCATCTCTAAATATTTATAGTTAAGTGTGTGTATGAGTTATGCTTAAAACCGTTATCGAAATCAGACGCGAGGGGAACCTCACGTCTGATTTCGATAACCCGCTCAGATATTGGTCACCGATGCTCTATGTCGGCCGTGACGGGACATGCGCCAATCACTGCGCCACCGCTCCCCCGCGGAATATATACACCGTATACACACACACGCGAGGGAACCTCGCGAGGGGAACCTCGCGAGGGGAACCTCGCGAGGGGAACCTCGCGTCTGTGTGTATACGGTGTATATATTCCGCGGGGGAGCGGTGGCGCAGTGATTGGCGCATGTCCCGTCACGGCCGACATAGAGCATCGGTGACCAATATCCGAGCGGGTTCCAGTCCTGTTCCTCCTCTTAGGTCAACTCAGCCTTAAGTGGGTACTATGGATGAGGTGCGTCCACATCAGTTGCTGGGGAGACAAATGCGGCCGGGCGTGGTTCTGGCAACATCACTTGCCCCCCCCCCCCCACAGCCAAGAGGTCACGCGGTGTGGGAACGCGAACAGTCTTTAAAAAAATAATAATCGAACGCATCGTCGTATCGCCGCGACTTCGCATCTGTAGCCACAACTGCCGCCCGGCGATGACGATTTATCGATGAACTGAGTGTCGACACCCGCTTCGTGTTCGTGCACGCGTGCTCGTGTTTTCCCTGTGAACGCGTCAATTTACCTCCGTGTTGATGGCGCTTTGAGATGCGACCCAGGTCTGCACACAGTATATACATGAGCTCGTTCTATTTTGAAGAATAAAATATGAAGGCTAGCGTTCAGTGGCTGGTGCCCAGTGTTGGTTTGAGAAGTGTCTGGGCTGATTACGTTGATCATAGCTCGATGCATGAGAATTGTTTTCGCCTGCCGCGCATCTTCAAACCTCCAGCGTAGAAGGCGAAACGTCGTGAAGGAGAGAGTGTGAGGGTCGGCAGCGCGACGAACGAGGGGACCCTGTTGTTCGGCGACGACAGCAGGAGGCGAGCAGCAACAATGGTACAAACAGCTCTCTTTATTGAAAGCGCGACGAAACAACAGTGTGAGCAGTACGCGGGCGGACAATAGCGCGGAGATAACGAGAAGTTCCGGCCCCCCTCCTGGGGCATGGGCCGGTTTATATAGGAGCCCGTGCACAGGTGAGTGGCTGATTATGCACCTGTGCGCGGGTAAGTAAATTATTAGGCAGGTGTCCCAATCAGGGCAGAAAGGACCGCCATACAACCATTACAGCACCCCCCCCCCCTGTTAAGGGACGTCTCCTGGCGGACCCCTTGGGGCGGTCCGGGTGTTGGGTGTGGAATGTGTGGATGAGTTCTGGGTCCAGGATGTCCTGTGCTGGCACCCAAGAGTGCTCTTCAGGCCCGTACCCCTCCCAGTCCACCAGGTACTTGCAGGCGGCCCCGCACCCGGCGGGTGTCCAGCAGCGTGTGGACTGTGTAGGCCGGCTCGCTCCCTATTAGGCGAGGGGGCGGAGGTGGGCGGTCAGCGGGAGACGGGTGAGGTGGACACTGGTTTGAGGAGCGAAACGTGGAAGGTAGGGTTGATTTTTATGGATGGTGGGAGGCGGAGGCAAACGGCTACCGGGTTGATGATTTGGATGATGGGGAAGGAGCCGATGTAGCGGGGAGCCAGCTTGTGTGAGCCCCCTCGGAGGGGCAGGTCCTTAGTGGACAGCCAAACTTCTTGCCCCACCTCGAAGCAAGGAGCTGCCATGCGTCGCTTATTGGCCTGCTGTTGGCCTTCCCGCGACGCACGTTCAAGGGCTGTTCGGGCCGTCGCCCAGATCTCTCGACAGTGCCGGACCCAGTCGACGGCTGCGGGTACGTCGACCTCCGATTCTTGGTCCGGGAAGAGTGATCGCTTGTACCTGAACTGGCACTCAAACGGAGACATGCCGATAGCGGAGCTCTTCAGGGTATTGTGAGCGTATTCCGCCCAGATGAGGCACTGACTCCAGGCGGAAGGCTTGGTGGACGAGAGGCAGCGTAGCGTGGTTTCCAGGTCTTGGTTGACCCGCTCCGTCTGGCCGTTTGACTGCGGATGGAAACCCGATGAAAGGCTGGCAGAAGCACTGATGAGAGTGCAGAAAGCCTTCCAGAACGTTGAGGTGAACTGTGGGCCCCTGTCCATGATGATGTCTGTGGGAAGGCCGTTGATCCGGAACACGTGTTGTACCGCTAGTTCCGCGGACTCCCGTGCGGACGACAGCTTAGGTAGCGGTACCAGGTCATACGCCTTCGAGAACCGGTCCACCATCACCAGTATGACGGTGTTTCCCTGAGAGGTTGGTAGGCCCATAATGAAGTCCATGGAGACGTGTGACCATGTTCGAGAAGGTATGGGGAGGGGGTGGAGCAGTCCCGTGGGCTTGGTTCTGGGGGACTTGTGGCGTGCGCATGTAGTGCAGGCCGCTATGAAGCTCGTGACGTCGCGCGCCACCGAAGGCCACCAGAACCTTCACCTCAGGAATTCGAGTGTCCGAGCGGTCCCGGGGTGCGCCGTCAGGTTGGACGCGTGAGCCCACGTAAGGACTTGTGGGCGTGCTGACGTTGGTATGTACAGCAGATGAGGTGGGCATGACTCCGGGGAGGGTTCGGAATGCTGGGCTCGCCGGACGACCGCCTCGATACCACATTGCAACAATGCCAAGATGCAAGAGGGGGGGGACGATGGGCTCCGGGACAGGGTCGTGTTCCGGCGGGTTGAACACGCGGGAGAGCGTGTCCGGCTTCCCGTTCTTTGACCCCGGGCGATAAGACATCATGAATTTGAACCAATTAAAAAACAAGGCCCATCTTGCCTGGCGCGAGTTGAGGCGCTTGGCGCTCTGAATGTAGGCCAGGTTCTTGTGGTCCATCCACACTACGAATGGTTGGACGGAACCCTCCAGCCAATGCCGCCACTCCTCCAGTGCCAGCTTCACGGCTAGGAGCTCCCGATCGCCGATCTCGAAGTTCCTCTCTGCAGGCGATAGGTGGCGCAAAAAAAAAGGCGTAGGGGTGCAGCACTCCATCTCCTGGACAAACCTGGGAGAGCACTGCCCCCACACCCACGTCCGAAGCGTCCACCTCGACAATGAACGGGAGCGTGGGCTCTGGGAACAGCAGTACTGGTGCAGACGTAAAGTGGTGTTTGAGGGAGTTAAACGCCGCTACAGCTTCTGGAGTCAGGCGGAACGGCGCGTTTTCCCCCTTGGTGAGTGCAGTGAGGGGTGCAGCCACCGAGCTGAAGTTTCTGATGAATCGCCAGTCGAAGTTGGCGAAACCCAGAAAACGCTGCACCTGCTTGACCGAGGTAGGGACTGGCCAGTCGCGCACGGCCTGGGTCTTGGCTGGATCCATCTGGACCCTCCCTTGGGAGTTGATGTGACCCAGGAATGAGACTGTGGGGGCGTGAAACTCGCACTTTGATGGTTTTACAAATAAATTGTTCCCGAGCAACATGCTGAGCACCAACCGGACATGCTGTATGTGTTCCTGGAGTCTGCGCGAGAAGATGAGGAGGTCATCCAGGTAGACGAAGACAAAGCGGTGCAGCATTTCCCGTAAAACGTCGTTAATGAGAGCCTGGAACACCGCAGGGGCGTTAGGTCAGGCCGAATGGCATTGTCAGGTATTCGTAGTGGCCGGTTGGGGTATTAAAAGTCGTTTTCCATTCGTCACCCTGTCGGATTCGGATGAGATTGTATGCGCTCCTCAAGTCCAATTTGGTGAAAATTATAAGATTACAACAGGTTTTACCGTTATGGGTACTTTTTTGCCAGTATACAAATATAAGATCACAATAGGTTTTATCGTATCTGGCGATTATGCAGGTGTTAAGAACTTAACACCTGTATAATTGCCAGGCAATTGCCAGGCAATTATGCAGGTGTTAAAATCCCAAACACCAAAATAGACACATTTTACAATGTGTCCAGTTTGCAAAAGCCACACATACTAGTGGCAAAGTATGCAAACAGGTAGCTTTGATAACCTATGCATTGTCCTTCAACTCACCGACCTTCACCTGGCAGTGGCTTTCTTTTGAGCCTATTTGCCGGTGTCAGTCGCTGCCATAAGGCAGTCAGCTCCAAACAATGCAGTATCAATGCTTTATAGCTTAGGTGGGGCTGTTAACGCTATGGGTACTTTTTTTGCCAGTATACAAATATAAGATCACAATAGGTTTTACCTTGCCTGGCAATTATGCAGGTGTTAAGTTCTTAACACCTGCATAATCGCCAGATACGGTAAAACCTATTGTGATCTTAGGTTTTACCGTATCTGGCAATTATGCAGGTGTTAAGATCTTAACACCTGCTTAGGTGGGGCTGTTAAGATCTTAACACCTGCATAATCGCCAGGCAATTATGCAGGTGTTAAGATCCCAAACACGAAAATAGACACATTTTACAATGCGTCCAGTTTGCAAAAGCCACACATACTAGTGGCAAAGTATGCAAACAGGTAGCTTTGATAATGTATGCATTGTCCTTCAACTGACCGACCTTCACCTGGCAGTGGCTTCCTTTTGAGCATATTTGCCGGTGTCAGTCGTTGCCAAAAGGCAGTCAGCTCAGGACAATGCAGTATCAATGCTTTATAGCTTAGGTGGGGCTGTTAACGCTATGGGTACTTTTTTGCCAGTATACATATATAAGATTACAACAGGTTTTACCGTATCTGGTGATTATGCAGGTGTTAAGATCCCAAATACCAAAATAGACACATTTTACAATGCGTCCAGTTTGCAAAAGCCACACATACTAGTGGCAAAGTATGTTGCCCCCTGCAGGCGTTCGAATGCAGTTTTCATGAGAGGGAGGGGGTAGCGGTTCTTGACGGTAATTTGGTTGAGACCTCGGTAATCCACACAGGAACGCAGGCTGCCATCCTTCTTGGCTACCAAGAAGAAGCCCGCCCGTACTGGAGAAGTCGAAGGGCGAATGTAACCCGGATCCAGAGCGCCTCCTTTATGTATCTCTCTATGGCCGCTGTCTCGGGGGGGGGGGGGGCGACAGGGAGAACAACCTTCCCCTAGGGGGGCAGGTACCAGGTAGGAAGTCGATTGCGCAGTCGTATGGGCGATGAGGGGGGAGAGTGGTGGCGCGTCGCTTGGAGAACACCTCCCGGAGATCAGCGTAGACCGACGGGATATGGGACAACTCGGAAGAGGCGTCGACCATTGACACGCCTACTGGCGTGTTTGCGCCAGAGCAGTCGAGGTGACCGGATGCTCCCCATTGGCTGATCACGCCCCTCCTCCAATTAATCACTGGGTTGTGGCGTCCCAGCCAAGGATGACCCAGTATTATCTGATGATCATGGGAGTCAATTAGGAGGAAGGAGATGCACTCAACGTGTCCTGCCTCCACCTGTAGGCGGAGCTGCTCTGTCCGCTGGCGTATTGTTCCCGCGCCAAGAGGCCGTCCGTTCAGCCCGATCACCGGTATGGGGGTGGGTAGGAGGGTGCAGGGGATGCCCCAGCGTTGCGCGACCCCCCGGTCCAGAAAATCCCCTGCCACGCCGGAGTCGAAGAGGGCTCGGAGGTGCAGGTGCTGGGGTCCCCAGGATAGGAAGACGGGGAGTGTCAGCCGATCGCGGGTGGATCTTGATATGTTTGCTGCGGCCCTCTCGGTGCCACCTATTCTGAGAGGGCCATGGCGTTTCCCGACCTCCTCTGACGGCCGTTGCCGTGGCACACACAAGTCCTCTGATCCTGGTGACATTCCCGTTGCTGGATCTTTCCTCGACGGGGCCGGGGCAGTCCTGCATCACCGAGGTCCATGGGTTTGGTCTCGCTGGGTGGGCCCTGGAGTTGGTGCCGGGTCTCGAATTCCCGTGTCCGAGGAGCGTGGCGAGGGTCTGATGGTCGCGTAGGGGCCGGGTGCCCCCCCCCCCCTCTCGAATCCTCTCCCGCCGGCGATTGTCGATTTGTGTGGAGAATGCGATTATCTCCTCGAGGGAGTTGATCTCTGGTCGGGACGCCAACTCATCCTTACAGGCGTCCGATAATCCGTTGTGGAACGCCGAGATGAGTGCCGACTCATTCCACCCAGTCTCTGCCGGGAGGGTTCTGAATTCAGTGCGTAGTCGGCAGCGCTCCGGAGTCCCTGCTGTAGATGATACAGTTGCGATCCTGCTTCGCGCCCCGACTGGGAGGTCGAATACCCGCCGCATCTCCTCCATGAAGAGCTCCGACTGAGTGCAGAACGAGACTTGTTTCTCGTAAACTGCCGTGGCCCAGGTCAGTGCCCTCCCCGACAGCAGCGAGATGATGTAGGCGCTCGTACCTCATCCGACAGGAAGGAGAAAGGCTACAGTCGGAACGCCAGGGAGCACTGCATCAAGAAACCGCGGCAGCCACCTGGGGGCCGTCGTATCTGTCGGGTGGCGGAAGGTGCGGTTCGCGTCCCGGTGTTGCTGCAGGAGTAGGCCGTTCGTGCGGGGCTGGTGGAGATGGCCCCGAGGCGCCCCCCGCTGCGGAATTATCCGCCCGCAGTGCGGCAAGTTGGTCCGTAAGGCTGCATAGTGCCTGCTCGTGAAGTGTGAGCATTGTCTCGTGCTGGTGGAGAGAGATGTAAATCTGGCTGCCGTCTCTGTCGCCCGCTGGATCCATGGAGAGGACGGAACTTGTGAGGGTCGGCAACGCGACGAACGAGGGGACCCTGTTGTGCGGCGACGACAGCAGGAGGCGAGCAGCAACAATGGTACAAACAGCTCTCTTTATTGAGAGCGCGACGAGACAACAGTGTGAGCAGTACGCGGGCGGACGATAGCACAGAGATAGCGATAAGTTCTGGCCCCGCTCCTGGGGCGTGGGCCGGTTTATATAGAAGCCGTAACTTCCCTGCTTGGGAGCCCGTGCACAGGTGAGTGGCTGATTATGCACCTGTGCGCAGGTAAGTAAATTAATAGGCAGGTGTCCCAATCAGGGCAGAAAGGACCGATATACAACCCTTACAGAGAGGGGGAGCGCTCGACACGGCTACCCCGAAAGTACAGCAGTGGAAAGCAGTTTTCTCATGTATTTACCGCATGCTCTTCTTTGTCGGAGTCGTCGATGCGAACATCTACGCCAACAGGAAGAAAGTCCTACCCGAGGCGGTTCGATTCCCCTCTCTGTGTGAAGTTTACGTGTTCTCCTCCTCCGCGTGGGTTTTCTCCAGGTTCTTCGGCTTCCTCCCACAATAGAAAACCAAAATACTCCTTAATGAATTGGCCGATAACATCGAAATGTGTAGGACATAGCGCCTAGCAAATGTTGTCACCGCTTAACTACATGGCTGCCTACCCCCTCCCTCCCTGCCTGCCTGCTGTTTCCTTGCGCCTCTGGGTCGCTCGTCAAACAAATATTTTCGATATTGAACGAATGTGGTGCTGCGCGTTATAAATTGTAATAATAATTATTATTTATATGACTGTAATGCGGACGGCACGGTGGCCCAATGGGTAGCGCTGTCGCCTCATAGCAAGAAGTTCCCGGGTTCAAATTTCGGCTCGGGTGCCTTTCTGTGTGGAGTTTGCATGCTCTCCCCGTGTCCACGTGGGCTTTTGCCGGGCACTCCGGTTTCCTCCAATAGTCCCAAAATTATGCTGCTGCTTAGCTTAATTGATTTGCAGACTAAATTCCCCGCAGTGCCCCAGTTACGAACTGGCGTCCTATCGTGGGTATATCCCTGCCTTGCGCCCTATGTCTGCCGGGATAGGCTCCGGCTCACCGCGACCCTGTTCAGGACTGAGCAGTTTCTGACAATGAGATGAAACTATTGTATTCCAATCAGGCGTCATGTCACGTGGGATCAGCTTGTAGCCCTCGCGGCGAGCAATCATAAAACGTTGCCAGCTGCTCATTGGGGATAGCCGTATCGAGCGTCCCATTCTCCTCTGGAATTCGCCACATTTCGTCTCCCACGTTGGAGGCACCGTCGGGCTTCTGATGAAGCATGAACAAATATTGTCTGCGAAGGCAATGTTGCTGAGTTGAGTGTCTTGAATTTGTAGTAACATATCATACTCCATTATTTACAATTAATATCGGTGATTTTATAATGTTAAATTTAGGCTTTTCCAGTTGACTAAATCGTCGTGAGAAAAAAACGCGGCAATAAACTAAACAAACAAAACGATACATTTTTGATAACGTAACCGATTTTTTTTTAATCGAATTGTAGCAATTCGTGGCATCTCTTGTGGAAGATATAGTCACCACTTTCAACCGGTGGTTTGTGACCCATCGACTAGCCGCGAGCTTCACCGAGTGGGCCGTGAAGACCAAACCGTGAGATGCAAAAGGTTGAGAAGCCCTGGTACCCACAGAGCCCCGAGTCCACGGCACGGCGCTATACGCACGTGTTTGCGACAGATATTCAACACGTAGACAAGGAAGTCTGCTCGCCCCACGTACTCGTACTTTAGCCTCACCCACTCAAGTCCCATCTAACCCGACACAGCACCACCCACTTTCACCCTAGTCCCACCTACCTCAACATCGCCCCACCCACTTCCACCCTAGTCCCACCTACCCGACATAGCTCCACCCACTTTTCACCCTAGTCCCACCTACCCCAACATAACCCCACCCACTCTCACCCTAGTCCAACCTACCCCAACATAGCCCCACCCACTCTCACCATAGACCCACCTACCCCAACACAGCTTCACCAACTCCCACCCTAGTCCCACCTACCTCAACATAGCCCACCCACTCTCACCCTAGTCCCACCTACCCCAACATAGCCCCACCCACTCTCACCCTAGTCCCACCTACCCCAACATAGCCCCACCACCTCTCATCCAAGAACCACCTACCCCAACATAGCTCCACCTACTGTCACCCTAGTCCCACCTACCCCAATATAGCCCAACCCACTCTCACCTTACACCCACCTACCCCAACATAACCCCACCCACTCTCACCCTAGTCCCATCTACCCCAACATAGCCCCACCCACTCTCACCCTAGATCCACCTACCCCAACATAGCCCCACCCACTCTCACTGGAGTCCCACCTACCCCAACATAGCTCTACCCACTCTCACCCTAGTCCCACCTACCCCAACATAGCCCCACCCACTCTCACCCTAGATTCACCTACCCCAACATAGCCCCACCCACTCTCACTCTAGTCCCACCTACCCCAACATAGCCCCACCCACTCTCACCTTAGATCCACCTACCCCAACATAGCTCTATCCACTCTCACCCTAGTCCCACCTACCCCAACATAGCTCCACCCACTCTCACCCTAGTCCCACCTACCCCAACATAGCTCCACCCACTCTCACCCTAGTCCCATCTACCCCAACATAGCTCTACCCACTCTCACCCTCGTCCCAAGATACCTTCACGATGTGTCTAAAGGAGCACATTTCAATTACTTCAATCCTCTTTTCTATACTTGGTGATATCGTCCAACATTCTCATGCATAAGTGAAAACTGGTATCATGTAACAATCGAGAACTTTTCGTTTCATCTCCATAGAAATGTTATTATTTATCAGTATTTTTTTAATTTAAAAAATAGTAATAATAATAGAGTTGCGCTTCTCGACGCACGATCTTCAACGAAAAAGCTATCGAATGCTTTGTTGTAGTCAATGAAACACAGAGGTTTTTCTTGATTTCCGTGCCATTTCTGAAAGCATTCTGATGATAAAATAGCATTTATTCTACCTCCATCTTCAACAACCCCACATTTAATTCTTGCAACCTGTTTTTATACTACTTTGGGCTCTAAGCATCAACACTTTTAATCGGATATGTTACATGGCTCATTAGATTAATGCATCTATGGAGGTCATATTCAATAGCTCTAATTTTTTTGTGGGAGTCCCAGGAGTCAACCAATAGATTACCTAGACCTTGTTCAGGTAGGTTCGAGGATTATGCTTTATATCAGTGAGGCTCGTTTTCTTAGCTCTGCTATAAAAATCATCATACGCCATGGTCTATCCACTGTTGGAGGAAACGCTTCCTTTTGTGGAAGATGTGGGAATATCTACACATTACCCTACCACGTGCGACCTGCAGATCGACTTAACCGTCAACACAAACCTGAACACATGCGTCAATGATTACCGATTTATTTTTAAACACGTGATATACAGTGCATAATAGGCAACGTTTCTGGCGTTGGGCCTTCTCTCAGAGCACATACTCCAATTAGAGAACTGTCCTGCAGTGGGTGTGAGCGTTGGCGGCGCTTGACACGCCTGTCTTTTCTTCAGCCACGTGGAGAGGCGGTGTGGTAAGGGATGACTGGAGGGAGGTAGAGGGTGAGGGGAGGTAGGAGAGGAGGGGGGGAGGCGGGGAAGGGGGGAGAAGAGAGGCGGTAGAGAGAGGTAGGGGAGGACGGGGGAGCGGAGGCAGGGGAGATGGGGGGAGGCGGGGGAGAGGGAAGGTAGAGGGGGAGGGGAGGTAGGCCAGTAGGGGGACGAGGGCAGGAGGGTAAGGTGCTTGCTTGGCTGCATATTTTTACCTGAGTTGTAACAGTACCGTATTCTCTGGACTGAAATGACCCTTGAGAAAGTCAGTTACAAAGTCACATACATGTGCCGGCTGTCAGTAGGAGTTATACAAATCTCGTCTCACACACGCACCCGCTTAAACAGGCCTACCGGATTATAAGACGCATTTCTCCCCTTGTTCAAATAAAAAGGTTGGTCGTGCGTCGTAAACCCTGGATAATACGGACGGATAATACCATACATTGTACGAGGTGGACAGGTGGCGCAGTGCTTAGCGCAGTGCGTTATGAAACTCGGTCACCTGAGTTCGATTCCTGGTCACAGTGAACATCAGTGGCAAGAGATGTCTGGACCAGCCCCTGCATCCTCGCCTTCCCCAAACCGCACCGAGATGCGTGGTGAAGTATGGCCAAACAAGTCCCACCATCGGCAAGGAGGGGACAATGATTTTATCCAGCAGTGGAATAATCATGGCCACCGATGCCGCCGATGAATGGGTAGCTGCTTACTCTGGTCATCCCTGTTGGTGAAGATGAAAGGTGAGCAATCATGGTGTTGAGTGTCTGGGGAAGATGCGGGGGGGGGGGGAGAGGATTTTGAGAAGACAACGACATGTAGGCTTTCATGGCCCGATATGATAATGCCTCATAAAGTGGGAGCGAAACGTCGCGAAGGAGCGAAGAGGAAGGACGCTCGGCACGGCTCTCGCGACAGAACAGCGATGGGGAGAGTGATTCTGATCGCATTGTCGAGAGATAGGAGGGAGATAGGAGCGAGGCGGCTCGCGTCGGGGTCGCCGCGTGTTTCACCAGGAGGGACCTTGCAGCTCACATGTAAGAGACAAACATCAAAGTTCCGCTCTTCCTGCGCGAACTAGCAGGTAGCGGCGCGTAGCCTCAGATTAGAACCACTGCCCAGAGCCAGTGAGGCAAATTCCACATTCCTACTAGCTGGTAGGAGGACTGTGCTCTCAGGACAACAAAACTGTTCGATTTGCAAAAATTATTTTTTTGGGGGGCGGCACGGTGGCCCAGTGGGTAGCGCTGTCGCCTCACAGCAAGAAGGTTCCGGGTTTTAATCTCGGCTCGGGTGCCTTTCTGTGTGGAATTTGCATGGTCTCCCCGTGTCCGTGTGGGTTTTCGCCGGGCACTCCGGTTTCCTCCCACAGTCCAAAAAACACGCTGCCACATGGGTTAATTGGCTTGCAGACTAAATTGCCCGCGGTGATGGGCTGGCGTCCCATTGTGGAAATATCCCTGCCTTGCGCCCTGTGCCTGCCGGGATAGGCTCCGGCTCACTGCGACCCTGTACAGTACTAAGCGGTTTCTGACAATGACATGAGATGAGATTTTTTTGGTTTAGGTCACTTAAAAATGGGTCGTAAATCCTCCTCCACCCAACACAGCCAATCAGTAAGGTTTACCACGTCAACAGAACGCCTCAATCAGCTTCATTGGGGACTCGCACCGGTTCAAGACGCGCGCCTCCAGGATTGTTCCCGGAGGTCTAGTTATATAGGGAGGTTGTGATGTCATCAATCGCGTGCCCACTTACAAAGTGAGAGCTCATTTTAATAGTTTAATGACCCCCAGTGAGGTTATGAGATGAGCGTCCCCGGCCAGGATATGAACTGTGAATTTGCAGATTACCGGCTGAGCAAGCTGGTCACTAAAATTTGGTTTGAAAATGCACACACACAAAACCCTTCAACTATAACTGAGGAGGAGTGTAAGGAAGGCCTGAGATGAGAGCGGTTCTCGGGTCAAGGTCGATGGGTAAGAGATAGCTAGTGTGAGTGGTACCAGCCATGTGTTTCTAGCCCAGCGGTGTCCAACCTTTTTAAACACAAGATTACATTGAGAATCTAACCACAGCACAAGAGCGTAGCTCTAGAGTCTAGACTCTAGAGCGTAGCTCTAGAGTCTAGAGCTACGCTCTAGAGTCTAGAGTCTGCTTTTACTAAAATCGCAAACAGTGTATGTCTTAGTTTGACACCTGTGTTAGGCATGCATTCTGCATCGACAGCTTGCATTGGCAGCTCACAGGCCGCCAGTTTTAAACACAGAATCTTGGCGTTTCGCACTCTCTTTATATATACATGTTAAGATAGACTGGTCAAGAATCTGGGATCGATCTGTCGGTCGGGATCGTCTGATCGGATACCACTAAACTAGCCAACCAGCTGCTAGCACTCGCGTGAACCAACTAGCCAACCATCTAGTCATGCAAACCCGATCCCTAACTTTAGCTGACCACCCCACCAGCCACGATGACTAGGTCTAACCGTAAACAAGGAACCAACCAGCCAAACAGCATTAACCCTGCTCCTTACCGTAACCAACTAGTGGGGCAACCGGTACTACTTGGTCTTCCAAACTCATACCCCCCCTGCTCCTACTCCCCCCCAAAAAAGCCATTCATCATTAATTTGCGATAACCTCATCAAACAGGGCCTGTACGGTGGCCCAGTGGGTAGCGCTGTCGCCTTATAGCAATAATCCCCGGGTTCGAATCTCGGCTCGGGTACCTTTCTGTATGGAGTTTGCATGTTCTCCCCGTGTCCGAGTGGGTGTTCGCTGGGCACTCCGGTTTCCTCCCACAGTCCAAAAAACATGCTGCTGCGTAGGTTAATTGGCTTGCAGACTAAATTGCCCGCAGTGCCCCATTGACGGACTGGCGTCCTATCGTGGAAATATCCCTGCCTTGCGCCCTGTGCCTGCCGGGATAGGCTCCGGCTCACCGCGACCCTGTACAGGACTAAGCGGTTTCTGACAATGAGACGAGATGAGAACCTCATCAAACACAGGATGCAGTGCTTGGCACATGTTGGCGCCGGCTAACTTCGTGGCAGCCTTGCCCCGCCTCTCTGCGGTTTCCTCGCTGTACCTCTGGGTGACTCTTGGCACGAATCCCAGTGACAGTGCGCGCACCCCGTGCAGTCACGCGGCACAGTTATACATTATAATGTATTATAATTATGTATTATAATTACCATGAAGCGCTGTAGCTCTGAGCCGACCATTTCGCTCGCTCGCCCCGGCCCCCCGTTCAGTCTCCACCGCTCTGTTTATGTTTCCTTCTCCGCACATCCATTAGTACGGTACAGCGTGGTCCACATGTCTTGTGACCCTCCCCCCACCCGCCGTTGACATCTAACATGTAATTTCTGTTTGAAATAACTAAAACTATTTTACGTTCTTAACTGATTTATAGCCATCATATTACTTTTAATTGATCTGCTCCGTTGTTTTTGACATGCAGTTCACTCCTATAGCTCTGTGCAGCACTATGTGACCCTCTGGTGAAAAGCGCTCTAGTCGTGCAACTTTTGAAATTATTTATTTCATACGGCTGATACGAGTTACCATTGCTTGTAGTAAGTGTATGGGCTCGTGAAGGATGCTAAATTGGAGGGAAAAAAGAAGTATGAAATGGGGGTCACCAGACATGTGGACCACCCTGTACTCTATTGTCCCGAAGTTCTGCGACTATCAGAATGATCACTGTCAGACCAGCTCGCCTCCCCGCCGCCCTCCCCCGTGCCCAAACCCTGTCCTCTAAACAATTAATTAAACTAGCAGAGTACCAGCACTACGGGCAATCTTGTTCCACATGTGCAACACATTCTCATCTGACATCTCTTGGTGATGAGATTCTTTATTGGCAACAATTCCTGTCTGGATAAAGGCGAAAGAGCGCTTAAGACGGTTGATGGTAGAGTAGTGCAAAAGTGGGAATATAAAGTTTTGAAGTTTCAGAAGAGTAACCAATAAGTGGCGAATGAAGCTGAAAATGAGACATATCTGCCTCAGTATTGTACAGACCAAATGTGCGCTTATGAAGGATTCGAACCCATCTCATTGTCTCATTGGCAGAACAGCTTAATCCTGTCCAGGGTCGCGGTGAGCCGGAGCCTATCCCGGCAGACACAGGGTGCAAGGCAGGGATATGCCCACGATGGGACGCCAGTCCATAATCGGGTACTGCCGGCAATGTAGTATGCAAATCAATTAACCTATGCAGCAGCATGTTTTTTGGACTGTGGGAGGAAACCGGAGTGCCCGGCGAAAACCCACGCAGACACGGGAAGAACATGCAAACTCCACACAGAAAGGCACCCGAGCCGAGATTCGATCCCGGGACCTTCTTGCTGTGAGGCAACAGCGCTACCCACTGGGCCACCGTGCCGCCCAGGCTTCGAACCTGCTACCCCCAATGTGGACATACATAGAAACAGTTGCTCCATTATATATTATGTGTATCATATCAATGGAAGCATAGGGTTACGTAGTTCCGTTGATGCATTGTACTTCCTATACAATCGCTATAGTTCCATGTATATGGGACACACGAGGAGTGCGGCCTCAGTCACTTTCCCGAGTAGAGATTTGAAA
>JAZEWT010000013.1:10332847-10364644 GCA_036362905.1 Mordacia mordax
CCTTCAGCGTGGACTGAGTTCATATTACGACTTCGATGTGTTACAAAAGATCTGAGGCCAAATCGCGTGAGATGCGCAGACATCCGGTTCGGGGACAGTACTTCGAGTGCCAGCGCGAGAGCGAACTCGTGGGTTTCGAGCTCAGACGCGGGCTGCCAGCTCCAGCCTGGTCCAGCTGCCTCGGTGCGCGCTGGCGCCGGGGCAGGCGTCGCTGGGCCGAACTGCAGCGAGGCAGTGGCTTGCTGTGTGACGTGCGCGCGTTAAGCCTCGTCCCACTCTTGCAGAATGGAAAGGTTGGAGTTTACACGGGTTTACTCTCCTTGCACTTCTAAAAGAAATTGAACAGTCATCATTAATTATCAATACCCGTTTCATCCTGTACAGGGTCGCGGGGGGGGGGCGGAGCCTATC
The DNA here is from genome assembly GCA_036362905.1 of Mordacia mordax. Taxonomy (NCBI): domain Eukaryota; kingdom Metazoa; phylum Chordata; class Hyperoartia; order Petromyzontiformes; family Petromyzontidae; genus Mordacia; species Mordacia mordax. Next base: position 10,333,259 of record JAZEWT010000013.1, read on the forward strand.
CTGGCAGACAAAGGGCGCAAGGCGGGCATCGCAGGACACTGGAGGCAATTTACTCAGCAGCCCAATTAACCCACGCAGCAGTGTGTCTTTTGACAGTGGGTGGAAATCGGAGAACCCGGCGAAAACCCACGCGGACACGGGGAGAGAGAACAGGCAAATTCCACACGGAAATTGCTCTTTCCGGATAGCCGTGTCGATCGCTCCTCCTCTCTCCTTTGCGACGTTTCGCCTTCCACGTTGGAGAGAGGAGGAGTGATGGCATAGTTATCCCGAATGAACAGCTTTTGTCAGCAATCATGCATAGAGCCGTGAAAAACTACATCTTTGCACACATAAAAGCACCCGAGCCGGGTATAGAACCCGGGATGCTTGCTGTGATGCGACAGCGCTACCTCCCACCGCGCCGCCCAGAGAACATTCAGTCGATTTAAAATAATGTATAGAAATTAATATAGGATGAACGGTGGCGCAGTGGTTAGTGCACTGTGCTGTGAACCGAGCTATGTGAGTTTCAATTCTAGTCGAGCCTAAGAGTTGTAGCCAGTGCGTATCCGAATCGGTTCTGGGTCTCCCTTAAGTCGACTCGGCCATAAAATGAGCACTCGGAGTGGTGTGCGAATATCATCACTGGAGAGACAAAGACGGCCGGGTGTGGTGCAGCCTACACTACCACCGCATCGTTAGCCGTGCCGCCCTGTATCAGCCATGCTCCCTTGTATCTGCGCGCGTTTTTAGCACTCGTTCCAGCATGTTAGCCATGCGCTGTAAGCACTCAAACAAATATATTCACACAAAAGTGTTGGCTATGTAAATGACACAAACACAAATATTCCCTGTGTAGCCTTGACAAATTGTTGGGCAAGGGCCGTTAAGGAGTACCTGATCAGGCCGACATGGCACATGAAGGGGTCGGTGGCTGGCACCACGCCCGACCGCCTTTGTCTTCCTATTGGAATTTTTTACACCGCACCAGGGACTCATTTGAGGCCAGGTGAATCTAGTGGAGTCCCAAGCACTGGTTCGGACAACTGTGGCAGGTGTTGGCCCTCAGCTGGAATCGAACTCGGATGCACACACACCACACTTTCCCTTACATGTCATGATCAGGCCCAAGTATTCGCCTGCAGAGAGTCGGCGTGAGCCGGAGCCTATCCCAGTGGACACAGGACGCGAGAAAGGGCTAGGACGCTAGTCCTTTCCAGGGGACAGGTAACAATTTAACCAACAGGCAAATTAAGCGTTACAGCGTGTATTTATCCTGTGAGATGAAATCAGAGTACCCGACGAACTCCCACGCGGAGACGAGGAGAGAACACGCCAACTCCACATATAAAGGCAGCACCCGAGCCAGGAATCGAACCGGGGATTCTTCTTATTCATGTGAGGCTGCAGCGCTGCCTACATCAACTGAAGCGTAGCTGCTGTGCTCAGCCATCCTTAGCATCGTGACTGAAAGCGATTCATCACACGTGGCTGTGGCGTTACACAAACACGCCCTCTGGCCAATGTGATTTCCTGCAAATAATAGTGAAAATCAGCAGCAGGTTGTATATAATAACACGGGGGAGCTCGCTTACACACGGACACAACGAGAATTTACATTATCATTGATTATTATTTAGCACACGCCCTTACCCAGGGCGACTCACATCATTATAGAGGCGAGGGGAAGGCAGCCATGCATTCAGCCGGCGCCAACATTTGCCAGACACTGATTATCTCGGCCGAAAGAGGGCGCAAGGCGAGGGGTTACCCAGGATGTGACGCAGGGCACACTGTTAACGGCAATTTACTCAGCAGGCTAATTAACCTAGGCAGCAGCGTGTCTTTGAACGATGGGAAGAAACCGGGGTACCCAGCGAAAACCCACCCGGGTACGGAGAGAATACGCAAACTCCACATAGAAAGCCACCCGAGCCGGGAATCGAACCCGGGTTTCTTGCTGTGAGGCGACAGCGCTACTCACTGCTCCACCGCGCCGCCCCATGTGTCAGTGTTAGCGAGGAGGGAAGCGTGGCTTTGGATAGGACAGGGACCTGGAGAGGGGCGATGGATGACCGGCGGGTTGAGAGGATCCACACACGAACGACAGTGGAGTGATGGAGGTTTTCATCCAGCAGCGGATGGATCGTGGCTGATTAGGGTTGCCACGACAAAAACCGGGACATGTCACGGTGTAAACAGAATAAGCGAGAGGGGGGGAGAGAGGACTCTATCATGTGCAACTGGCAAAACGCAACAATTTCAATAATTACCCGGGGCTGTGACAACCTACAGACTCCCTAGTACGACTGCCTCCTCGTAGAATTGGACGATCCCGGAATAAAACAGAATAGGTGGTAACCCCATGGCTAATATTAATAGCACACTGACAACAGTAGCCGTTGTTTGCAAGGGAGTTCTGATTTGCAATGCTTCCCACCAAACTGCGTGGTTTTGCGTTTTACGTAAATAAATGGACCGATGAGCGATGATGGTCGATAACGGTGAATAATAATTGCTCTTAAGAGCCGCTCTTTCGGGATAGCCGTATGGAGAGGAGCAATGCTCGACAAGGCAAACAGGAGTTCCCATACAGGAGCCTTGAAAACCTACATCAATGTACTGATCTAGATTTGTCACGGCTCCATGCATTATTGATTTCCAAAGGGGCTCTTTCCCGACAGCCGTGTTGAGCGCTCCTCCTCTCCACTTCGAGGTGTTTCGACTCCAACGTGCGAGGATATTGCGAAAGAATAGCTTTGGTAAGCAATCATCAACACCTATATCAAAACGACGATGCTGATCATGGTCGTCAATGATGATTTCTTATCATTGCTAACGGTTATTGAGAATTAATGATAATCATCATTTGAAATGCCCATTTATCCTGTACAGAGTCGTAGGGGACCGGAGCCTGTCCTAGCAGACAGAGGGCGCAAGGCGGGGCTATACCCAGGATGTGACGCCGGTACATCGCATGGCACCGAGGGCGATTTACTCAACAGGTCAGTTAACTTAGGCAGCAACGTGTTTTTGAACGGTGGGATATTACCGGAGTACTCGGCGAATACCCACGCATGTTCAGGAACTAACAACAGTGTCGAAGTCTGCCAGCCGCTAGGGGGCTTTATGAGAGCGTGGTCGCTTTCCTCTCCCTCCTCTAATGAAGGAGCGCACACTGCAGCAGTTGCTCACAACATGGTCCATGATCTGGGTTGCGTGGCTACAACCACTGTCTGTGGCTTGCGTCTCTAACTTCCCGTTTGCAGAGTGTGGCAGCCTGTGGATTGTCGCGTGATCATGACGATGGATGATGCGTGAGAGAAAGGTATTGGTCATAATCTTCGGCGAGGGCTAAAATCTTTTGAGTTATAACGACGTAACGATGGCAATCAGAGGTAATCAGAATTTCATAAATGTCTCATCTCATTATCTGAAACCGCTGAATCCTATATAGGGTCACGGTGAGCCGGAGCCTATCCCGGAAACACAGGGCGTAAGGCAGGAATACACCCGACGACGGGACGCCGGTCCATCGCCGGGCATTGCGGGACAATTTTAGTCTCCGAGCCAATCAACCTATCCAGGAGCATGCTTTTAGACTGTGGGAGGAAACCGGAGTACCCGGCGAAAACCCACGCGGACACGGGGAGAGCATGCAAACTCCACACAGAAAGGCACCGGAGCCGAGAGACTCGAACCCGGGACCTTCTTGCTGTGAGGCGTCAGCGCTAACCACTGGGCCACCGCGCCGCCCTTTCATAAATGCGCAAACCTTAATTCCCCAGGAAAACCAGTGTACGCGGGTAGCCCCGATAGAGCGACCCTTTAAAGCGGGGCCCACTCATACTTAGGTGTCTGGAGGGGGGGGGGTGTTACCCTCTCTCCAAATCCCTGCACATAACCAAACCCTCCTGAGAAGCACCTCCCCAAGCCTCCACCTCCTCCTACTCATCACACCTCCTGCTACCACCTCTTCCACGTTCTCCACCAACCCGTGAGCGTCAGCCCCACAACCCATCTCCATGCCTCCCCAACCCGCGTGTCTCGTTACGCCCGCAGCGCGGCCCTTTCCTGGAGGCGGGGACTCGTGGCGCAAGGGGGGCTTTATATTGCGCATGTACACTGCTCCTGGCCTGTGCTGAGCGTCCCTTCTCCACACTCATACACGCTCAACATCATCCCAACACTCGGTCACGTGCGCACGCGGGTAAGGAGTTCCACTCAAGCAAATACACGCACGTATTCGAGACAATGGCAACGGCGGTGGTGTACGGGAGGCTGGGTGGCCGGGCGATGATGCGCTTGCCCCGAGGCGTGTGCGTGTCCGTGCGCGGGCTTGCGAGTTCCGGCTGTGGCGGTTCGATCACGGACCGGCCCTACACCGAGCTGAAGGCCATGGCGTTGAAGCAGCCCGATGCGTTCTGGGGCCAGGCGGCCAAAGAGCGGCTGCGCTGGGAGCGCGCGTTCAGCAAGGTGCGCGACTGCGACATGGACCAGGGATACATTTCGTGGTTCAGTGGCGGCAGCATCAACGTGAGCGGTGAGGACCCCGCACGGCCCCACTTGGTGTAGTACACCAATCCACTCACCCACCCACCCACCCACTCACCCACCCACTCGATATGCACGTGGGTACCACTGTGTGCAATGCCCCGCGTACAGCTCACCCACTCAAGCCACTGGCCGCACAAACCAAACTTTTAAGCACATGGAAACCCCACTGTAGCGTGGGCTCCTTCGGTGGAGCAGGGGGCACAGAAAACGACACAAAGTCTGTCTCCTGAAGTCCTTGCCGTGAGCAGCAGACCGCAATATTGGCATCTAGCGCCTCGACGCTCACCCACTCACCACTCACCGCTCACCCGCCAACTTTCTGCGTGTATCGGTGTTTTTGGGGAGCGGTGGCTCAGCGGTCAGCGCGTTGCGCTACTCTCCTGGCCACCCGAGGTCAATTCCCGCTCACAGCCAACACCAGGTGACGATTTTCTGAGCCAGTTCTGGGCCCCCCTTAGGTCGACTCAGCCTCCGATAAGTAACTGGTGCTGTATGTAAAGATTGCAATGAGAGAGATATAGGCGACCGTGCCTGGCACTGGTCACCCACCTCCTCATGTGCCGTATCGACCTTCAGAGGTACTCGCGAACAGCATCTGACCTTACCGTCTGCTAAGTCTATACGGGGCATCTTTATACGGAACCGTAGTTTTTCGTGCGTGGGAGTCCGTGTGTGTGTGTTTAGCTGTGCTAGTGTGTGTACGGATGTGTGTTTGTGGTTATTGACGCTTGTCTTAACAGCAGTTGAAGCCTACACGGGGGGCGTATGTGTGTTTGATGTATATGTCTGTGTGTCTTGGAGTACCCACACTCTATCCCACCAAGAATGGTTGTACCCATGCATGCAGCTTGGTAACTAGCGGTGCGTGTCAACGTTTCCACAATTACAAAGCACATCTCCGTATAGCCTTTGGCAGACTTTAGGCAAGGGTTGTTTGCGTGAGGGCACACACACACGAACAGCGTGTTGCAGTGTTTACCACGCACAGAGCGGGCTCTCACACATACAGTCCACGTGACCCAGCAGGTTTACGATCCAGCGCCGCGAGTCGGCGAGCGTTGCTCGGAGCAAGGAGGGGCTGAGTCGCGCGGATGGAGGTGGTGGTGGTGAACTGTAACCATAGTTCGTAACCTGGGTTCAATATCCGGCCACGGTAAACGCCACTGCCGAACGTCCCAGTGGTTATCTGAACGCGTCACGGGTCTGAACGTGTTGCTACTCAAGTCGAGTAATTAAGATTTCGTCATTTACGTTATTAGCATTGTTTACCATGGTTATTCCAAGCCTCTCACGATCTTGAGAAAGGCATAGGTGCAGCCTTGCAATTGCATGTTCGCGACACGGCTGCCGGAAGGGCCTCCACTAGAGAGCCCCTCTAGAGAAGGAGTTCTCAACATTTTGTGCTTCAAGGCTCACAGGGACAACTCGGGTCTGGTCTACACGGACCACTAGGGGGCGCTGCCGGCCCACTGATGCGTCGCGACCCACCGGTTGAGAATAGCGGCCTTCTCTTCCACACTGGCCAGACGTCTCGGAAGTGGTGGGAGTCACCCACACTTTACCCCACCAAACTCGACCCGTAAAACAACAGTGGTGCACCCATTTATACGCCAGAGAGACAAATACGGCCGTGCGTGTCGCTGGGCTTAATAGACGCTCACTAACCCCACACTGTGCACTGTGGGATGCATCCCGTGGATAAGGAAGAAGCATGAAGGGGGTGGGGGACCATTCGATTCACATGACTCCATCCGTTGTTTACTCGGCCAGCAGGCAATGTTATAAACCAATTATTATTTATTATGTCCACGATTTGGCGATAACTGCTCCTGCCAATGATGCATCCAATGAAAGAAAACACATTAGGCAGTAATGCTGCGGAATTTAAATTGAACTAAAATAGGCGACTTTTCTTCATAGCGCTTTGAAGAACTTAACATAATTAAGGCCATTCGCATGTAATCGGAGCAAAGTACTGTACGGAGGAAGGGTGATTGGTTGTCTACTATACGGTTATAAACGTTTACAAGACAACGCGCAGAGACTTTGAGCATAACCAAATGCATTATTGATTAAATACAAACCATCAAAAGCGAGTTTAATAAGATGTCACAAATACAGACGCGTATAAACGGGTTCCACAACGTCTTAAAGTACTGCAGACGAGTATTAAATGAAAATCGTATAACAATTAGTTATTCATCCATAGTCCAATCATCCCTTCGGTAGTGGCAATGTGGGCCGAGTCACCAGCGGTTGTTACGTGGCAATGTGAATGTCCATCTCGAGCGATTAGCAGGGCTGTTTTTAATACAAATCTGCCTCAAGATGTCCCCGTTTGAGCGGCGGAAATCACGCGGAGTTTGTATTTGAACGTGGGCGAGACCGTGTCCAGAAACATGAGTCTCGACTTATGAATGGAGGTCTGAACTGAGGATATGGCACTCGGCGAGACATCCAACTCCTGCACGTGTTTACAGTTTTTCAGTTGTACACTCGGATCCTGGAGTGGGACAACTTATTTTTCATGAGGACCAGGTCCAGATTAAAATAACACAGACACAGGACCAAAACTGGTCACGACCTCCCCCGCTCCCGTCTCCCCTTGTCGGCACAAACAATATTTACAGTCGGATATAGTGGTGTAGGCCGCTGTCACAAACATGAGGTTATTTTAACATGCGCCAAGATTCAGTTTAATTGTCTGTTATTCTTTACAGGCCGGATAGAATGCGTTTCCAGGCGGAACCTGTCTGGCATGTCAAAAAAATAGCCGCGGTCCTTTACGGGAAGTGGTGGTGATTCTGCACTGTGTGGAGAGAAGAGTGCGGGAGATAAGTGTAAAACATTAATCCCAGGGTTGTGAAACGGGGACGCGATGCGATTACGATGTGGATGTTTTAATGTGTGTACGGCATATTAACGGTGCAATGATTAGCGCAGCGCACTCTGACCCCTACCGATTCCGAATTCGATTCCGGGCCACGGCTTACGTCAGTGGCGTATGATTTCATAGGAACCAGTCCTGTTCATACCCTTCTTCTGAACCTCCCTTCCAGCCTTACTCTCCCCTCTCCTCCCCCTATCCTTATCTCCCACCCACCAACCACCCCCAGGGTGGTGTGGGGAGGAGAGGAATGGTTGAAATAATTAGTGAGTTCTGCTCAAATGAAAACTGAGCCGGTGGTCAATCTCCTATAAACAGCCCTGAGCCAGTGGTGGAAGTTCCACATTCTTGTAAGGGAGGCGAGACTTATCACTTTGCCTACACAGTGGTCCTTATTTTAACCACCCTGCAAGGATGATAGTCTAAGTTAACACTTAACACGGATTTGTAATTGGACCCTTACCATTGAGAGTGGCTCACTCTACCGCTGAGCCACGTGACAGGTGTTGATAGCTTCATGTGGTCACAGATGCAGCGGCTGAAATGAAAGATTATTACTGTTACAGTCATACCGCAACCCCTCTTCCCACGATTTCTGGGTAAGATGGTTCCTCCACATTCTAACCAGTACGCTGCACTGAACAGTACATCTCACATCTGCAGGGATGTGAAGCGCTATGTGTGCACACCTGAAGCTGCTTGCACTGCAAGTCGTGAGAGGTCCCTGATCGTGCCTTGTGGCTGCGTGATTGATTTGTGTGCTTACCTGTGCGTCTCTGTTGCATGTGTTTATGATTCCTTGTATCTCCACGTGATTCTCAGTGACTTTACCACGTGTCTTCCTGGCGTGACTCCTTGTGTCTGAGAATTGCTCTCGAGCTACCGTTCTGGGGTAATCGCGTCGAGCGTTTCTCCTCTCGCCTTGGTGAAGTTTTGCTTCTCACGTTGGAGGCATCATCCCCCATCTCCCACAAGTGTCCATGCGTTGCGCTTCCTATGTTCTCTGTGAGACCCTAAAGCACTTCCCCATGTTTCTCCCACATGCCCCTGGGTACCCCCCATCCCGTCTCTCCCCCCATACCTCCCTGTGTCTCACTGTGTCTCCCACGCGTGTGTCCGCTGCAGTGAACTGTCTGGACAGGCACGTGGAACGGACACCAAACAAGGTGGCGCTCCTCTGGGAGAAGGACAAGCCTGGCACCCACCAGAAAATCACTTACAAGTGAGGCCCTACGATCCGCCGCGGTCTCACCACCACAGAGACTGAGCCAGCCGCAGCACCGGCTGTAACAGCCAGTCTACAGTGCCCGGCACTCTCGGTCAATCGCAGTCCCTTTTAAAGACAGTCCCAGGCACAGTCTCTGATCAAGTTCCAGTCTGGCATGCAGTGACGGTAGCAGTCGTGTTAGCAGTTCTTGTCCCAGCCCAAGCACCAGGCATGCTGTCAGGCCACGTTGGCGTGACGCCGCCAGTTTAAATAGTGATCACACCAACCCGGGTCATTCTGGACGGTGGATGTTTGGGAACAGAATCTTACGGCCAGGTACTCTTCCTGATGCCAGTCCGATCGGTCCAAAGTTCCCATAATAATCGCGCCCGTTCATCTACCAGGTGTGTAGCACTTGTAATGCAACCAGTCGTGTTGCCGGTCTAAGTGCCGGCTAGGCACAGGGCCATTCGATGTACCGTTCCTGGCCTCAGCAGCGGGTACAATTTAGAAGCAATTGCTGCTGCTACTGATGACGATTGTTTCGATGCAACAATGCAGGTGTGTGGGATGACGACAATGTCACATGCATGACAATAGCTCGTTTACGCCGAGGACAATGACGATAGTGATAATAATGACGACAACCCTAACGACACCACCGGCGTGCGCGCACATCCCCAGGGAGCTGCTGGAACTCACGTGCCGCATGGCGAACGCGATGCGCTCGCGCGGCGTCAAGAAGGGCGACCGCGTCGCCATCTACCTCCCATCCAACCCCATCGCAGTGGCCTCCATGCTGGCGTGCGCCCGCATCGGCGCAGTTCACACCGTCGTGTTCGCCGGCTTCAGCGCCGAGGCGCTCGCTGACCGCATCCGCAACGGTGAGACATGCGCGCGCGGCCACGCGGAGGCATTGGCGGGCGGCGGGGTGGCTGCGCGGCGGTAACGTCCGCGCCAAGCGGGAAGGAAAGGCCTGCCCGAGCTGGTTCGGGCCCCACCTCGGGTGCCTTTCTGTGAGGAGTTTGTGTCCTGTCCGCCTGTTCTGCATGGGTTTTCTCCTCCAGGGTTCTCCGGGTTCCTTCCTCCACTAAGAAAACCAACACCCGTTAATTAATTGGCGGACAGCATCGTAATGGATCGGGCGCAACGTCTGGTAAATGTTGGCGTTCCCCTCGCCTCTCTGTCATTTCCTCGCGATGCCTCCGTATTCACGTCTTATCCGTGACCAGCTGTAGAACTTGCGCAGCACGTTCTAAATTGTATTTGTATTTCTGATGATGTGATGAGAATTCCTCTCCGTCGCTGTTTTCTCAGGATAGCCCTGTTGAGCGTTCCTTCTCTCTCCTTCATGATGTTTCACCACGAAACCTCGTAAAGGAGATGGAAGGAACACCCGAAACGGCTACCCCGAGAGAACAGCTATAGAGAGCAATTCTCATTGGTGGTGTTGTTAACAATAATGCATTTACAATTTGTAATGCCGCGTGGCTTCACAGTATTCGTCCAATGTGAAAGGTGTTGCTTCTAAGAGAGAACGATTTGAAGGTCCAGAGAGGCAGGGAAGGGGAAAGTATCTATGCGGTTGGCTGCTGCCAACATAGTCCACAACTGCGTCCTATACTCTACGATGACATCGGCACAATTAATGAGCGTCGTTTTGGATATAAAGGAAACCGGAGAACCCGGAGGGAAAACTGCCCAAGCAGAAATCAAGCCACCTCGGGGAGGACCTTCTCGATGTGAGGTGCGATGATACCATCGCATAGCCACTCTGCCACTTGTTTAAACGTTGCCTATCCAGGTTGACAATGGATATCCAGATACCCCCCAATGTCGGGGAGAGGGAGATGTTGTAGCAGAACTTAACGGCCAGATGGAATTCCTGACTGCAACCTCCTTTAGCCAGTGTGCCCTCGGATTGTTGTCTAAAACCAGACCCAGCGGGTAGGCAGGGGCGGCACTCTCCCAGCAGTGGATAGACCCCGCTTGCGGCTGACCGGCGCGCGTTCCATGTCATCGCAGCGAACTGCGAGACGGTGATCACGGCGGTCGGCGGTGACCGCGGCGGCCGGAGGGTGGAGCTCAAGGCGGTGGTGGACGAGGCGGTGCGTGCATCGCCGTGCGTCAAGCGCGTCTTCCTGGCAGGCGGGGAGGAAGCCAAGAAGCGCGCGGGGCCCCTGGACATCCCCCTGGAGGAGGTGAGCAAGCGACACCTCGTCGCCATCGCGACGGGTCGTTTTCATCGTCGCCATCGCCACCATCCCCCTTATAACCGCCCTCATCTTGCTCGTCAGCATCAACATCATCGACCTCCCTGTAGCCACCACAGCTAGAGATTCCCCGTATAGCTTTAACAGACTGGAGGGCCAAGTGCCGTTAGCGAGTAGCGCCTATAAAGGCCAGCACGGCACCCGAGGGGGTGGATGGCCAGCACCAGGCTCGCCAGCGTTTGTCCCCCTCGTGGCAATGTTTACACACTGCACCAAGTACTCACTTGAGGCTGAGTTGACCTAGGGTGAGGCCCAGGACCGGTTTAGAAAATCGTCAATGGTGTTGACTGTGAGCAGGAATGGAACTCGGGTCATCGGCCTTCGTAGAGCAGCGCGCTAACCTCTGCACCACTGTTCCCCATTATCACCACCATCCTCACCATCGCCGTTGTCTTCCTCCCCATTGTCGCGCCGCTCCCGTGACACCGCGTGCGCAGGACCTGGCGAAGCAGCAGCCGTCGTGCACGCCGGAGGTGATGGACAGCGAGGATCCCCTCTTCCTGCTGTACACGTCTGGAAGCACGGGCAAGCCCAAGGGCCTGGTTCACACCCAAGCTGGGTACCTCCTCTACGCGTCGCTCACCCACCAGGTCGGTCCCGCTGTAGCGCCCGACGGCTCGCGATGTGCAACCGGGCCGGCTGGGTTACGCCGGAGTAGTTGGTCACGGGGATTGGAAGTGGCCACTACCATAGGAGCGAGAGGTGTTCTGGGTGTGCTGTGCCGGGTGCTATTTTTTTTTATCCCTGGGCTTTTCCCGATGTGAACTCTGCCCACCACTCCTCATGCCCCCCCCCGCCTCCGCTCCCCCCTCCGGTACAAGGACGCAGAAAGCAAATTGATTTAATTTTAACCTTGAAATGATTTCAATGCTGGTGATGGACACATGTGACTACATCATTCAGAATGCTTCCGATTTCATCAGATCTCGGCAGCTAAGCAGGATTCAGCCTGGATAGACTCGCACCTGGGGTGCGGGCAGAGCTGAAAGGCAGCCAGTCCCAACTGGTATTACGTCCCGGTAAGAAAGAGGCCGACGCGGTCAGCATGGTACAGGAGGGAATGGGGGTTGCGATACGGACCATACCGGTAAGAAATGTTTGTTCCTCTCACCCGTGGGCGGGGCAGGGGGGGAGCAGTGGATGAATCGTTGTGTCCCCCGCCCCGCCGCCCCCGCTCCGCCCCCCCCAGCTCGTGTTTGATCACCGCGAGGGCGACGTGTTTGGCTGCGTAGCCGACATCGGGTGGATCACGGGACACAGCTATGTGGTCTACGGGCCCCTGTGCAATGGAGCGACCACCGTGCTGTTCGAGAGCACGCCCGTGTACCCCGACCCTGGTGAGACTCGCCACCTCCTCCCCGAACTGCCAACCTTCTCTGACTTGCTGACCTCTTGAACTCATACCCTCCCTACCTCAATGCTCGCCCTCCTTACTCCCTGACCTCATGAACTGCCAATCTCCCATCTACCTGACCACCTCCTGACCTCCTGAACTCTCATCCAAAGTTGATCATGATTGCAATGTCAGTCTTGACATGATAATGATGGTCATGCCGATAGCCACCACATGGAGATATGATCGTGAAGATTGTCACAATGGTAGACAAGCTGTTGGTATGGAGACCATGATCAGAGCCATGGCTACTTTGACACTGATGGTGATTATGATCGTGATGACGTTGACAGCAGTAAGACTGCTGCTGCTGATGATGATAATGATGATAAAAATGCTGACGATGACACTGCAGATGATAATGATGTCAATGTATAGATGCAGGTTATTTCGGCTCAACGTGCAAGAATTTCTTCGGAGAGCTGCTTGTTCGTGATAGCCGCTTGTTCGTGATAGCCGCATCAAGCTTTCCTCCTCTCGACCTGGCTATCCGAAGAGAGCAGCTCTTGGGGAAGCTTTTCGCAATGGCGACGGTGGCGGCGCTGACCGTGACGCCGACCTTGTCCACGCGCAGGCCGCTACTGGGAGACCGTGCAGCGCCTGCGGATCAACCAGTTCTACGGAGCCCCCACCGCTATCCGCCTGCTTCTCAAACACGGAGACCAGTGGGTGCACAAGTACGACCGCTCCTCCCTGCGCATCCTGGGCTCGGGTGAGTTGTAGTCGTTTCGCCCCGTGCGCTTGCTCACCCGCCCGATCAGTCACTCACCCACCCACCCAGTCACTCACCCACCCATTCAGTCACTTACCCACCTGCTCAGCCACTCACTGAACCACTTATATATGCACCCACACACTAAGCTACTCACTCACTCAGCCAGACATTTTCTCACCCACCCACTCGCTCGCTTACGCACTCGCTCACTCGCATGCTCCCCCACTGACTCAAACACCCATCCACCTACTCACCCACCCACTCAAACACCCACCCACCTACTCACCCACCCACTCAAACACCCATCCACCTACTCACCCACCCGCTCAAACACCCACCCACCTACTCACTCACATATTCACCGACCTACTCACCCAATCACACACACCCACCCACCTATTCACCCACCCACCCACTCACTCACACACCCACCCACCTACTCACCCACCCATTTACACACATCCCACCTACTCACCCACCCACTCACCACATGCAGCTGTTGGTTTGCATGCAAGTCAATGGACTTGTTGTGTGAGGTACCGAGTGACTGGGGCTCTCAAACTCACGCTCTATCCACTGCTGGAGTTACTGTACCTTGGGACCTACAGCGCTGACAATGATTGTGGCCGCTGTGTTGCAGTGGGCGAGCCGATCAACACGGACGCGTGGGAGTGGTTCTACAAGGTGGTGGGGCAGGAGCGCTGTCCCATTGTGGACACGTGGTGGCAGAGCGGTGAGGCCCTCGGGCACAGGCGGTGGAGTGAGGGTCGCGGTGGGGTCGTGGTGAGGTCGTGGAGGCGTCACGGAGGCGTCACGGAAGGGTCACTGTGGGGTCGTGGAGGTGTCACAGGTCGTGAAGGGGTCGTGGTGGGGTTGTGGTGGGGTCACAGTGGGGTCATGGAGGGGTCACTGTGGGGTTGAGGAAGGAGTGATGGAACAAGAGAAGGAGTGAATAGGGAGATGGGCCGATAGGATGAAGATAGCGGGACAGAAGGATGGATGGCGCAGGGTGGTGGAAGGGTAACATCCGTACTTCACAGAAACGGAGTCCTGCCCAAGGCGGTTCGATCCCCACCTTGAGCTCCTTCTGTGTGGAGTTTGTGTGTTTTCCCCCTTTCTACGTGGCTTTGAAATTGGTTCTCCAGATTCCTCCCACAACAATAAAACCACCATGAATTAATTGGTTGATAATATATAAGAAGCAGTGTCTGGCAGGTTGGCGCCGGCTGACTACCTGGACGACCCCCCCCCCCTGCAGTCTCCTCGCTGCTTGCGTTGCATATTGTAATTTGCTTGCGTTGCAAATTGTAATATTTGTAACGATGTAAGTTTTCACGGCTCCATGCATGATGATTGCTTCGAAAAGTTGCTGTCTCAGGACAGCTGCGTCGATCGCTCCCTCTCTCCACCTCACGACGTTTCACCTCACACGTTAGAGGCATCCTCAGGCACTTCTCACATGTGAGATGAAACGTCACGAGGTGGAGAGAGGGAGCGATCGACTCAGCTGTCCCGAGAGAGTGGCTTTGCGAAGCAATCTTCAATTGTAATAAAATTAATATTACTACTATGGAGAGATGGGGACATAAGGACAAGAGATATGCATAGACAGGAATCTATAGCATCAGAGAGGACAGAGTTACGGAAGCACAGAAAGACGTGTGGCGACAGCAGATCAGAGACACAAAAGCATAGAGAGACAAGCTTAGAAGGATTGCGAGACCAAGGGACATAATAACAGAGACACAACTCGGAAGTCTGGATACATGGAGACGGGGTGAGAGCGCTACATACATATGTACGACTGTAATTATCCTTTCCAGTAGCTTGGGAAGACCTTTACTCAGTACTTGCTGTATCTTGGAGAGTTCTGGTTATGATGATGATGACCTATGCAGGTGTCATCGTGCCTCCTATAACCATCGTTCATCTTTGCGCTGCCACCAGAGACCGGAGGAATCTGCATCAGCCCTCGGCCATCGGAGCCCAATGCGGAGATCGTTCCAGCCATGGCCATGAGGCCCTTCCTGGGAATCCAGCCGGTGCTGCTGGACGACAAGGTGAGGCGCGGAAGGGATGGGCAGACGTGCGAGGTTGGTGGATCACGCAATGAAGGAACCCTTCGCCCTTGATCCGCACGACCTCATCGCATCTTTGAGATTAAGCAGGGTTTAGCCTGGTAACTGCTCGGATGGGAGGATGCTTGGCAGTACTCGACGTCGTAGGCTTGCAAAGCGGCCTGGAGTCAAGCAATGTGGATTCTTAAATCGATCTGTGCAGAAGTGAGAGGGCTGCCTACTGCCACCCTCATGCACGCGCCGTCACAATGGTGGTTGGGAGGAGTGGGGAGCAACGTTTGTGCGCGTGCGCGCCACTGTGACTACTCAGGGCAAGGTGTTGGAGAACAACGACGCCAACGGGGCTCTGTGCATCGCTCAGCCCTGGCCAGGCATGGCGCGCACCATCTACGGAGACCACAAGCGCTTCATCCAGACGTACTTCAAAGCCTACCCGGGTGAGAGGCGGTGCCGTGCCGTGGGTAGGGTGGTTGCCACCCGTCTTGGTTCCCGCAGGATGTATCGTGTGGTCAAGGCGGCCGCTCTGGCCGTTGGTAATTCGTCCCCAGGATGGACGTCAGTGAAACACGGTTCTGCCCCTCGTCGCTTGTGTTAATTATAATACGCTACGCGAGACGATGTGGTTACCAGTAGTTCTCTGCTCTCTTTGGAGATGTTGTTCTTTGTCCCTTTTCCGTCATTAACGAAAGTTGCATCACCATTACCATCGTCAACTTTGGCATTATCATCGGTGGCATCATTTCCGCTGTCATCACATTGAGCGGTCGTAGCATCGACATCATCTTCATCGGTATAAGGAGGAGCAGCATCACATCATCATCATGATCATCACCATCGTCACATCATCATCCGGTTGATAACAGAATTGAGCAATGGGCATGGTCTATCATCATCCTCATCACCATCACCGCTGACACACCGCTGTGAGCATCATCATCATCATTGTTATCTGTAGCCGCAGCAGCAGCAGCAATTTCATCATTTCCGCTGTGCTAACCGCTGCGCCGCCACTCGTGATCGTATGCCGCAGGCTTCTATTTCAGCGGTGACGGCGCGTACCGCACCAAGAAGGGCTACTATCAGATCACCGGGCGCATGGACGACGTCATCAACATCAGCGGGCACCGGCTGGGCACTGCCGAGGTGGAGGACGCGATGGTGAGAGCCGGTGGTGGGGGTGGTGGCAGTTAGGTGCCCACAGCTGAGTTCAAATCCCGGCATTAAGTGTTCACATTATCCCCATATCCACATGGGTGTTTGCCGGGTATTTCGATTCCCTCTCCCACAGTCCCAGGACAAACTGCTTAGACACTGGATCACCGTGATCCTGTACAGCCAGTATTGATAACGAATAAGGAGGATTCCTCAGCACTCTGCAACCTGTGACGCTCAGCAACACGGATACTCATTTGTGACACAACACAGTCTATTTGGGCTGGAACCGAGCCTGCGAATATCCTCAAAGCGGGAGACGAAACGCTCTCCAACGACTGTCGTGAAAGAGCAGTTCTTCTGAGCGACGCTCGAAAACGTCTTCACGTCTCTCTGATCTGAAACCGGTTTCCACGTGGCTGCGCAGGGCGAGCACCCGGACGTGGCCGAGACGGCGGTGGTCGGATGCCCCCACGACATCAAGGGACAAGGTCAGCGATGCTGCGAGCGGAGGACCTCGCGGCCGTGAGCGCCAAACTTGCAAAGCCAGCCGTGTATAGCGCCGCCCACACTCGTGCAAGGAATTTAACGCCACTCCCACCGTCCAATTTGGCCACCTCCTCTCTGTGTAGTCAGATGGGTGTGTGGGCATCTCTAGCCTATCTGCAGGACATCCATTATGGATGTCCTGCAGATAGACCCGCCTCCGCGATAGGAATGAGGAACTTCCACTACTGGCTAAAGGCTGTGATTGGCACTGCTCCAACACTCACTTGAGCAGTAAATTAGTGACCTTAGACTCACCTCCAAGCCACCACTCACCAGGGTGATGGTGAGAGTCCCCTTGCCGCACACCCAATAGCTCCGGGACTGCACCAACACTCACCGACCTTCCCCCCTCCCCTCCACCCCCCGTCCCCTTTAGGAGCTTACGCCTTCGTGATCTTGAAGGAGAACGTCAAGAAGTCGGAGGATAAGATCGTGGTCGACATCCGCAACATCATCGCTACGAAGATCGCCAAATATGCCGTGCCCGACAACATCCTGGTGAGCACATGCCGCCTGCTGCCGCCGCCGCCGCGCGCACAACTGTGGTGGCATGGGGTCGCAGCACAGCAAACAGGTTTTGCCGCAGTGCCCTGTGCCGTCGTCACATTAGCGAGGAAACACGCGCAGGTTAAGCGTCGGACCAGGCGTACCCCGCAGGGTTGCGCTATAGGATTTACGAGGCCTCCCTCGCTTGTTTATACGCATCATCAACAGCGATAGCACCCATAGGCAGCAGTTTACAGATAATGGGGTTAACGGCACGGGTGGCGAAACCGCGTGGCGACGCGCGTTTGCTTTTGGAGAAGTCTCATCGTCACCGTCGTCATCACCGGCCGTGATCGATCCACTGCTGGGTGGAGGAATCCTCCCCAGACAGCCAGAACGCAAGACAGTGATGTTGCAATCCGCCTAGCCCACGCGGCTGCTTGCTCGCTAATTATATCGCTCCGTCCTCTCGGGCCCGCGTTGCTCAGACCTGTGGCTGCTGCTGCTCCCTTGTGAGGCTTAACCGCATGGCCATCATCTCATTAACACACGAGCTCAGTTCACCAATATAAATCCGTATGGATCTGTTGCCAGCGAGCTTTCAGAATCGGAGGCACAAGGCGAAGTTTTGGATGAGACAGGCTCTTTCTGAGGACCACTTATATCTGAGGCCTGGCCCACATGCCCCTCCCCATCCTGTAACCCTCACTATCATCCTAACCCACCCCTCCCCTTCCCCTCCCAAACACTCCACTTCCCTATTCCTCAAAAACCCTCAATACTTCCAAACACATTTCTGCCATTAACAGAAAAACAAGCGCAGCTTCCTAATCACAACATATTTACCTAGGCTGCAAAACTGGGTTAAGAATGTGAGCGGCATTCGAGCGGAGATGGAAACCCGGACTCATGGTTGTTAATTTGCATGGAAAGCAGCGTACGAACATGTCTCATGGTGTTCCCCCAGCCCCTCGCCGCATCTTGCCAATCGCAGCTTTAGCTGGCGCGTCTCGCAAGAGGTCAAGGTGCACGCTCTCTCTTCCGACACTGGGCAGATGAGTCGGCTGCGTGTGGTAAAGCCGCCACTTTGTTGTGGGTCACCTGCTCAAGAGGGCGCAATCGGATTGGCAATTGCTGCTGTAAATTCTCTAGTGGCCCTAAAATTACAATCGTGAGCTCATAGAATCGACGGAACGTTGGCCAAGAGTTGCTCACTAATCCTTAACGACTCTCTCCTCTCTCACCTCACCCTAAAGCTCTCCGTGCACTCTCCTATCTCTTCTCCTTTAGCTCACGCTATCCCACCACCTGAACTATCCTACATCTTTTCTTCTTCTTGCGCTACTCATCGCCATTCTCCTACATCTCCCCTCTAATCTCCCTTTACTCCTGACCACACACCTTCCTACCTCTTCCCTTTCATCTCTCCTCACGTAGGCTCATGGTAAACAGTAACATCTGGGCCACTCAATAATTTCCTGCACCGTTCAGCCTCTACCGTGAGATGACTGTGTGGAACTGGGAAACGCTACGAGATTACCTCATCACGCACGGCGCTAAGGGTGCGATGGCAATATAGCTCGGTTTAAAAGCGCCCGGTTCGCCGCAAACTAGTCCGGTGAACAATTCAGTTGTTGGAGATCAGAAATCTCGGGGTATCATTTGATAAAATCTCCCACGCGGAATGTCTGAAGCTGTTGAGAGATTGTGTCTCGTGCAGATGGGAAGTTGGGTGGAGAGTGCTTTACAAGTGTAAATTATTTTTTGTTATAAGTTTGTTTGAGTGCTCGGAAGTGTCTAGTCTTGATAAGCAGTGATCCGGGCCAATAATTCAAACTATCAGTTTCCTTGTTGTCATTTCGACCTCGTACCATAAAACTACATCGAACTTTGAAACAAAGTCTCCCAAGGTTGGAGTTGCTCGAGCGCTATATGAGCGAATCTGCAGACGAATGTACAGATTAGCGGCGGCAATTACAGACGTGTAAACGGGATGCTGTGTAAACTCTGTGCGAAACATGCCGTTTAAACTGGCTGGGCGCTATGGCTGGCTCTGTGTTTTTAACCCTGTCAAGCCAAGCTTGAATCTCAGCCATGGCTGACAGTGGTGAGTAACATCTGAACCGGTTCTGGCACCACCCTCCCCTACATCTCCTACCACCTTCACCAATTGACACGGACCAGCATGGTGAAGTATGGTTTACCATACACAAAATCCAATAGTGGATCGACAAACCATTGAAAATTATTATTCCTCGCCCTAACAGTAGACCCTCCTGCACAGAGTAAAATTTGAACGTGACATTCAGTACACAATTGCGTTGGTCTGGCTTTTGCCATGCGTGCAGCCATCAGTTACAATGCTTATTGAATTAATTCACAGAATAGTTCTGTACTGTAATTCAAACCTTACAAAGAGTTACGTGATCAAACGCTAACCGATCTTAGCCATCACAGGTAAAGGGACTGTGATCACTGGCTTCATAGTACAGGTGTTAAATTTAAGAAAGAAAAATTCCTCATTGCCGCAAATAGACAAATCCAACAGACTGTATGTATATAATGAATCACGTTTTTTTGTGTGTGTGTGTGTATCCACGCTGAAGGTACTGAGTTCGAATCCTTCTTAAGTGCAAATTTTTTCTGCACCACACCACGGGTTTTAAGTCTTATTTCAGATTTATTTCCCACTTAATGATGAATACTCTGAAACTCCAGCGCCAATATTCATAAAAGGGAATCAGGAAAAAATCCAGATCAAAGCAGCCATGTCAGCAGAAAACGTTATCAGCCAGAGATGAACGTGTTACACGCTCGTAAAAAAAATTGCCGGGTGCTCTGTGAATGTAAAAATCTTAACTCTGGTTTTAAAACTGAGAAACCCTGGGAGCCAGCAGATGCCTATGAACTGGGAAACGAGGGCAAGCGAACCAAGCGTTGGTTAGGTCACCGTTGGGATTGTACGTTCACGTGAGCTGATCGGTGCCTTCGCGACGACGATTCTGCTGGGACCGGTCGCCGGTTCCTAACGCTCAGAACCGGCGCTTGAGTGCCGGTTTGCCGGTTGTCTTTACCACCGATGATTCATAGCCCAGTGCGCAAACCACGGCACCACCACTCCCTACTGGTCAGTAATGCTTGCACGTGTGTGTGTATTTAACGTGTGTATATTTAACGTGTGTGTGTTTAACTGCCAGCAGAGGAAATAGCTGTTTGGTTCGCTTTACTGTCTGTATATGAGCTGAACAGATGATTTTATGTTTTGGGAAAAAATCAACGAAAGCCAACATTTTTAACATTGCTTTAAAAAATAATAATATTTATTATTGTGATTCTAAATTACAGTTATTTCTCAGTTCTAGGCCTGCCATCACTGTTATTGGAACATAGTGGTGTGAATGGTGATCATCATCATCATAATCAACATTTCAACATTGATGCCTCACAACAAGAAGCGCTGGGGTTCAACGGTCTTCTTGGGAAACTTTCTTGGTGAACTTTGTATGTTCTCCTGCCTCGCAGAGTGAGAGTTTAAACTTCTCCTGTTCTCCATGGGTTTTCCCCAGCTTCCCCAGTTTCCTCCGATAACTGAAATGAGAATATAAAATGTATCTGGCATTGTCCAAACATCCTTATACTAAAAAAATACTGAAACATGACTAAGTTAGGATCACGTACACAGTGGCAACATCGTGTCCCCATTTTGGCTTAAACTTGGTTGAACCCTCCTAAAAAAGAAGCCTGAGACTCTGTGAGGATATTTAAATAAGCTCATCAATAACAAATAACTTAACCACGGAGCTACACACTTCGAGAATCCTCCCACGCTGAGAAGCGCAATCGCTCCTCCTCTCTCCCGCTGATAAGGAGAGTGGATGAATGCTCGACAAGGCGATCGAGAAAGGGCAGCTAGCTCCCGGGAGCAATTCTCATACATGGAGCCTTGAAACCCTGAGACGGCAAACCCAGGGCGCGGCCGCGAACCCCGGCTACCCCTTGGATTTGCTCGCGGCTCCTGGAGCCCCGCTCAGTCATTCGGCACCGCCAATCCTCGCCCTCCCACCCCCGTCTCACCGACCCTACTGCGGCACCTCCGTGGGTTTGATTTCATCAGCGGTTTGTGGTGGATACGGCGTTCCGTGGGATGGGCGTGCACACGTCTCTACAAAGAACTGGCAGTTTTTCAACTCAATTGCTGCCTTGGATACCGTAACCCTGCGTGGGTGTGCGGATGTGCGTAGCACAGCGGTGAGCGCGCCGAAATGTGAACCCCAAAACCCGAGATGGATTTCCGCTCGTGGACATCAACACCAGTGGCAATTATCCGAGTCGGTCCTGGGCCTCCCCTAGCTTGATTCGGCCTCAAATAACGACCTGCTGTGATGTGTATAGAACATCACCTCTAGAGAGACAAAGACAGCCAGGTGTGGTGTTGGCAACCCACTCCCTCATGTGCAATACCTGCATTTATAGATGCTTGCAAACAGCACTTGACCCAAGAGTCTCACAAAGTCTGCACGGGGATCTGTTGTTTTTATGCAGGTGTTTGTGTGCAGTCTTGCGACATCACTCTGTGCGTGGTGAGTTTTCAGTATGTGTGCATGCGTACTTTCGTAGCCTTGAAAGTGTGCGTATGCGTGGTCCATGACACCGCATGCTTTGGCGTTACCGTGCGTCACCGCGTCTCACCGCGTGTGACCGCGTGCCTGTCCACGCACGTGCGTTGGACCCCAGGTGGTGAAGCGCCTGCCCAAGACGCGCTCCGGGAAGATCATGCGCCGCCTCCTGCGCAAGATCGCCGCCAACGAGGCCAAGGAGCTTGGAGATCTCACAACACTGGACGACTCGGACGTCATCCAGGAGATCGTCAAAGCCCACAACGAGCTGCAGAAGAAGGCGAAGAAGTGATCGTGCCTCGGCACGGTGTCCGACTGTGACCCCATCCTGACCATAACTGCACCCCTGCATAGCACTCCTCAACCTGACACAACCCGTACTCTTGAACCTAACACTGCCAGCCCCACCAGATTGTCTGCCTAACTCGCACCTTGCCAGCACTTCCATCCCCATCCCTAAACCTGCTAATGTCCCTCACCCAATCCTTAACCTCATCTCATCCACCCTCCTCTGCTGCTGCTGTTGCTGTCGATGTCGATGGTGCTCTGTGATGGCACCGGAGGAGCTTGTCAGCTCGTATCTCTTAGGGAACTGAAGCGCACATGTCCATGTAGCGACCGTCCGCAAGTGCCTCTTGGATCTTGAGACTTGAGATCTTATAAGACTGTTGGGACCTCAGTGCCTCCGCACGTAAGGGATATGGCCTAATGAGGGAGGCCGTGGGCTCTGTTTGGGGAAGATGATGCTGTATTTGCCTTCATCAGGTTTTATAGACGGTGCTAGTAGTTTTAAATCTCCGCAACCATCTGTCAACCGGGTATTGGATGGAGTTCTCCCCTTCAAGACCTCTCCCTGCTATGTCAGTAGTCGGGGTTGGTTGAGCGGTGAACCTCGAATTTTAAAAGTTCTGGTCGATTGCCCTGAAGGTTTTGGGCGTTGCTGCCTAAACATGTTTTACCTGTTTGAGAGAGAGAGAGCAGCAGATAGCATTGTCTCTCCAAACATGACTCGTGCCCCAACCATTAGATACAGATCTTTCATCTATCGACATGTATGAGACGGAGGTCAAGGGACTATCTGTTGGAGAGACCACAAATCTTGTCATTTGCACTAAAGTTATCTTCACTGCTTTTAAGGTGTTGGTTTATAGTCTTATAACTATCGTAGTGTGTTGGGCTTATTTAACAGTATCGTACATTTACAATTTATATATTCCAGGAGCAACAATACAGCAAGCGTAGGTATATTTTTAAAAAACCCAATAGTTTGATAACGTGAAGAGGTGCTAATCAAAAACGTGTGAAAGCTTTTAACTTAAGATCTTTTACCACAGTTAGCAACGAATCGCACACCCAACTTGACCTCTGAAGGATTAGTTTTAGTCTGCGTTTTATCTTTCTGTGTTTGGCTTGTTATTTCGATTATTTGGTCGGCACGAGTCACCGGGTCGGTCGCCTTCGGCCTTGTAACTTATTTGAAATCTGCACTTGTTTAAACGTACAGCTTAGAAGTTTAAATGGTTTGCCAAAAACCATCTGCTCTCTTGTTAGAGGTGGTGGTAGTGGTGGTGTTTATTAACGCTGTGATTTTAAAATCTTAAGCGGGAACATATGGATAAACTGTGAAACTGAATTGTTCTGGCGTGGATAGAAAATGCAAAAAAACACAAGAACAAATGCACTAAGTTCTGACCTTTTAGCCCTCGTTTTTGTTCTGTTTGGTGTAATTTAATAAATACTGAACATCTCTGCACAGGAACATGAGCACTCACACAAATATGCACCCTCAATATAATACAGAATGTTGTTTCTGCAGAATATAATAAAATGTATTATCTGTACATATAAAAATGATAATAAATATATATATATATGAGCACCTTATATAAATATTTGCATTTCTAAAGCACATTTCAGCCGATGGTTACAAAGCGCTGCACTGAGCTGTGGAGAGAACGGCATGTCAACAACATCAGAATAGATCAATTGAATAAAATAATGACCATCAATGTAGGACATCAAGTAACAAATAAAATTATTGTAAAAAAGGAAGGAATAAGTGTTCCTGAACAGGCACGTCAACAGCGCACAGGAGTGAGCACCATAAGCCACTTAAGGCCTTACTGAACAAGTGAATTGAGACAGGATTTGAAGATTCACAGGGACTCAGCTCGCCGAATTTCAAATGGAAGGGCGTTCCAGAGTCTGGTACGATCCAGCTCGACTGCTCGCGACTACTCTTTATCTATTGGGTACTTTTACAGGACTTGTTGTCTTGCTGCGTTCACGCGCCGACTGTTCGTGTGTGGTCTCCTTCCTCGCGCTGTATTATATCCAGCTTTCTAAAACAACACTCACGAGAAGCGTAGAAAAGTATAAAGAACGTGCATTTAAAACTGCTAGAAAGATTTTTAGGAGTTCGCTGTGTGATGATTGTTTCGAAAAGCTGCTCTCTCGGGACAGCCGCGTCGTTCGCTTCCTCTCCTCTCCTCGCGACGTTTCGCTTCACACGTTAGAGGCATCCTCATACTGCGCCAGAGGCATCCTTATACTGCGCCTGAGGATGCCTCTAACGTGTGAAGCGAAACGTCGCGAGGAGAGGAGAGGAAGCGAACGACGCAGTCGTCCCGAGAGAGAAGCTTTTCGAAGCAATCATGTATCGAGCCGTGGAAACATACATCATTACAGTTAGCTGTATGGCGTACATAGGTAAAACGGTGAGCCAGGCACAGTTGAGAGCCTTGATTCGCATGTGGCTTTCAAACAAGAATGATGCGACCAGCTGATGTGCCTGAGCGAGATGGATTGTCAACAGGGCGGTGGTGGATGACGATGGCGACAGAGATGCATCCAAGAGCATTTATAGAGCGCTTTTCACCCGAGAGTCACACAGCGCTCCACAGAACTGCGGACAGAACGGCACGTCAATAACAACAGCACTAGAACAAAAAATCAGCAACAACTTTTTTTGAGGTTTTTGTTTTTAATTTATACATCGTTGCAGAACAACATGTAAATATGATCAGACTTTCAACCATAATTTTGCATCTCATCTCATTGTCAGAAATCGCTTAGTCCTGTGCAGGGTCGCGGTGATCCGGAGCCTATCTCGGCAGATAGAGGACGTAAGATAGGGATATACCTACAACGGGACGTCAGTCCATCACCGGGCACTGCGGGCAATTTAGTCTGCAAGCCAATTAACCGAGGCAGCAGCATGTTTTTAGACTGTGGGAGGAAACCGGAGTGCCCGGCGAAAACCCACGTGGACATGAGGAGAATATGTAAACTCCACGCAGAAAATCACCCGAGCAGAGATTCGAACCCGGGCCCTTGTTGCTGTAAGGCGACAGCGCTACCCACTGTGCCATCGTAATTTTAAAATGCACAATTACACTACATATATTAGGAAATTGTTTTATGTGACATTTGTATAATAATAATTGCATTTGTAGAGTGTTCATCCAAAGGTCACAAAACGCTGCACAGAGCCGCATATTTTCATGGAATGTCTCTGAAAATACAGTTCCATCTTCGTCTGAGCCATCAACCCCAATGATTGAGATACAGCTTGCGGTGCCCTACATATCAAAGGATCCTGATTTGAAAAACTACGGTTTTCCCATAACCAACTCGGCGCTCTTCATTTAACCATTAGGGGGGCGCACTCAGTCCTATGCCAAGGTCAAGGGGTCATCTCGGCGAATCGCATTGATAACAGGACACTCCGCCATCGCTTTCGTCTATCTGCCAGATCTCGCAGTTGTTGTACAGTCGGCATCAAAACCCGAAGCAGATCTCTTTGCAGTCTCGTCACTGGCCTCCTGCTTGTTACGCCGTAGACATATCCTTCATAGTGTGCCCTCACGGGCGGCGCGGTGGCCCAGTGGTTAGCGCTGACGCCTCACAGCAAGAAGGTCCCGGGTTCGAATCTCTCGGCTCGGGTGCCTTTCTGTGTGGAGTTCGCATGCTCTCCCCGTGTCCGCGTGGGTTTTCGCCGGGTACTCCGGTTTCCTCCCACAGTCCAAAAGCATGCTCCTGGATAGGTTGATTGGCTCGCAGACTAAAATTGTCCCGCAATGCCCGGCGATGGACTGGCGTCCCGTCGTCGGGTGTACTCCTGCCTTACGCCCTGTGTTTCCGGGATAGGCTCCGGCTCACCGTGACCCTATATAGGATTAAGCAGTTTCAGATAATGAGATGAGATGAGTGTGCGCTCACGGTCCGATAACAGCTGTGATAATGGTGGTCAGACTAAGTGTCACTCTAATGCCTGCCACGATAACCTGCCCACCTCCTCCATCGCACAGCAACAATCACCGCCCGTTCGATACTACGTGGCGGTGACGTCATCACGCGCATGTACCAGGCCAGGTGCACCTCGATGTTATCACGTGAAGTGCCAAAGGCTCACTGCTAACAGTTCATTGGACAGACCCACGTGCCATGGGATTGACTGACTGAGAAGACTGACAGAGGCCCCACCTGTGCTGCCTAGCGAGCTCTTTCGAGCACCTTGTCCCACCTACCACAACTCCATCTTGATTACATCAACAACGCATTCCTCGCCGCTACGTTCCAGGCGGAACCTGTCATGACAGCAATTCCCAACATCCTCCGCATACTTTAGTGACCCTGTCCCCACGTGGCATGTTCTCGCAAACCTACCGCCCGCATCATGACCTGTCGGTACCGGCCAGGGGAGGGCCACTGCTCAGATCCAGGTTCTGAGTCCGGAGGCCTGGACCCCGTTCAGAATGGGCGGCCTGCGTTGTCACCACGTGCAGGTGCAGCTTGCCCGCGGTGGTTGCAGCGGGTAGCAGGCTGAGCGCTCACAGCGCTTGGAACCTGGCAACCTGAGTTCGATACCTGCCCAGGCTCGGCTTCAGTTCCGCTCGGATGGCGGGCAGTACGGCTGTTTTGTTGAGCGGCGCCATAACAGTGATTGCCTGCTGCGGCGCGCGAACTTGGGTTGCCTCGGATCCACCCTAGTCCTTTCGGTAGCAACGGTCGTGTTCCTGGCAATATTTAACTTCACTTGGGGAGCGAACTCTACCGGTTCCCTGTTAAACGCCATAACTGGCAATATAGTGGCTTGGCAAATTTTAACAATGTGGATATAAATTATCGATGGGTCCTTGTGCGGGGACATGTGCATCTGTTGTGGTTGGTGGATGGTGGAGGTTGGAGGGCGGTTAGGTCATCTGGCTTGTACGCGTTGTTGCGTTGGTCAGTGCAGACGATTGCCATGTTGTAGGAATTACATATCTAGAGCTTGCGAGCTCACTGAGTACTTTCTGCTCCGATAATTAACATCGATCTATATAGAGTTAGAGACAGGAGCCAGTGTTAGAGATAGGAGCCAGTGGTAGAGATAGGAGCCAATGTTGTATTGCAGGAATTCCGCATCCAGAGTTTGTAAGCTCACTTGGCATTTTTTGCTGTTTTTATTTTATTTGAAACATCTATTTTTACCAGCAGACACACACACACACACACAGCTTGTCACTATTGCGGTTCATGGCAACCCTGCCTAGTTCCATTGTGTTTAAAGGAACACACGGATGGAAAATCACACGAGCGTTGTTTCACGCTCTTTGTCTCCCACCTCCCATTAAAAAAAACCCACTGAGTGTCCATTTTCAAAAGCACCCTGCCGCATCTCCGTGTTTGTCCGGTTCCATAAATTAATGTTTGTTTTCACTTGGGAAAATACCGGAGAACCCGGAGCAACCACACGCTGTTTGAGGAGGTGACACTGTTGCGGTTGTTAAAGCGGTCGTTGTTTACGTCTCGAATGAAATATGTCCAGTGGTAAAGTCATAACTCCTTGCTATGGGTACTTTTTGCCAGTATACATATATAAGATTACAACAGGTTTTACCGTATCTGGGACATTGGGAAGGATTCCCTTTGAAAGGGTTCTTTTGTCTTTTTAGCATATTTTAATGTAAATTAAATGAATTCGCTATGGGTACTTTTTTGCCAGGACATATATAAGATTACAACAGGTTTAACCGTATCTGGCGATTATGCAGGTGTTAAGATCTTAACACTTTGCAATCTACAGGGTGGTCCACATGTGTTGTGACCCCTATTGCATAGTTTTGTTTATTTTTTCAATTTGTAAACTTTCCTGAGCCCATACACTCACTAAAAACCGTTCTTCAATCGTAATCGAACTCCTATCAGCCATATTAAATAAATCAGGGCCCAGTGGGTAGCGCTGTCGCCTCACAGCAAGAAGGTCCCGGGTTCGAACTTCGGCTCGGGTGCCTTTCTGTGTGGAGTTTGCATGTTCTCTCCCCGTGTCCGCGTGGGTTTTCGCCGGGCACTCCGGTTTCCTCCCACAGTCCAAAAAACATGCTGCTGCATAGGTTAATTGCCTTGCGGACTAATTTGCCCACAGTGCCCGATGATGGACTGGCGTCCCATCGTGGGTGTATCCCTGCCTTGCGCCTTGTGTCTGCCGAGATAGGCTCCGGCTCACCACGACCCTGTACAGGATTAAGCGGTTCTCAAAATGAGATGAGATGCGATTTAAAACAGAAATGAGTGAGTGAAAGAAAACAAATGTTCGAGGGTCAATAAAATGTGGGTCAGAAGTAACTTGAAGACCACCCTTTATACAAGTGTGGAGCGGGTGTCGTAGAGAGTGTGATGCTACCACTGCCTCGGTTCGCAGCCACGTGACTGCAATACAAACACGCTTGGGCTATGTCGGTATAAACAGCTGGTGTCGTATTAACCTGGATCACGTACGTTGCCTTGGCTCTCTCATCGAGGCAATATGGCTTGGGGCACGATTATGGAAACACACCTTTATCGTCATCTTGAGCCATATCTATCCACTGTGATTTAGCGTTATGGGGGCAGGGTTGGTGGATCATGGAGCGATGAGCGAAACTCATAAACCCACTGAACTGTGGAGGAGATTGCAGCAGAGGAATGTGGTTTGTGAACCCACGTTTGTCGAGCGGTCATTGCTTTTTGTTATGGGTATTTCTCGAGGCACTTTGGTTTCCTTCCACAGCACAAAGAAAAAAAACATATACCTTTAAGTGACATTGGCAAAATCGTCGATACTGTATAATAGAACCCTCCAGAAGAATACGTGTGCCTCACTGTGGCTTTCCCAGATAATGCGCGATATTGTTGCACAGTAGTCCGATTACCTACCACAGCTAACATCGGTGACAGTACCATGCCTCACGCCACTTCATAAACTTATGCTGTGACCAGCAGTTGGGAAGGAATAGCAGAAAACTTGCCCAACCGGAGACCTTGTTCCAAGTGTGTAACACGTTCTTCTGATGTCAGGCAAAAGAGTGCTTAAGACTTCTCCCAATAGAGGATTGACAGAGGGGACTTCACAAATGCGTTAATATCTCTCCGCTGTTTGTTCCGGTTGTACCCACGTTGCTTGGCATGGTGTCCGAAGTGTTGCTCCACTTGCCTAGGGACATTTCAGCTCCAAGTCGGACGTAATGCTGCTGAGTACGCGATACAATGCCGAACAGCAAACGGATATAACCAAACTTTAAAAACCCACACAGTAGGAGGGCACAATTGATATGACTTGAGTATTATTTTTTGCAAAGACATTTGTAGGACTTTGACAAAACACGCAAGTTACAAGACACTGATACAATGGCAGACGACATGCAATGTAAATGCGAAACACCTTCGACAGTGCGGAGAGAACAAGGGCATCTCAGGTCATCCACAATTCCATACATGGCAGGCAAAAAGACCCAAATAAGATCATGAGTGGCTTTTTAACCAGATCTCTCACGCGTGAAACGCAGCCACGAGCCAGGAACCAGCTGGCCTCAACCTAGCACTGACCAGTGAGCCAGAGCTATCGAGGTTCGACTTCCCCATCTAAATTTGCCAACCCGGCCTCTTACCCCAAAGAACTGGACTTAGGCAGCCGGGCGGGCTGGTGGGCAGATGAGGTCTGGAGCGACGTGGTTGTTGGGCCGGATGAAATGCTGGTGTGTCGTGCTGGCGATGTGTTCTGGTTCTAGCAGAGCGAGCCTAGTGCAGCAACCCGCATGGGGTTACATGGGGATTTAACCTTTATCCACGCACGCACAGGCCAGACGTAGGTAGATGATTGATAGATGTTTATTATTACTGCAGAAAATACCAATTGCGCTTGCAATCTCTGGATGCGGGATTCCTGCGACACAACAAACGTTCCAACCCAACTTGGAACAAAAGCCCACGACCCTGAGATTAAGTAACATGTTGTACCGACTGAACTGGCCCGGAAACACGTGCACACATAGTGCAATGCCCACACTCTGCAGACTCAAGCATACGATGCGGCTGAGATTAAAATAGCGTCCACTTTGAATTAAAGTTAACCACTAGCCGTCTTAACCATAGGGCAACCCAGGCAATTGCATTGGTGGGGTCCTCAATGCCCTTCCGTTTGGCCAAGCAACATTGAGACATGCGGACAATCCCGCAATAGTTCCACAATAGTACTGCTATTCTTTAGGAATAGCCATGTCGAGCGCTTCTCCTCTCTCTTTCGTGACGTTTCAGCCTACATGGGAGGCAAAACGTCGCTAAGGAGAGATGGGAGCAATCGACATGGCTATCTTTGGAAACACAATCAGTGTTACATTTTATTCGTAACGCATACAGTAATTTGTGTTAACTTGTTGGTGCTCTGTTAAAATAGATATATTAAATCTACAGTAATAATACATTTGAAGTGCATCATTGTAACATTCGTAAGTAGGAGTCAATAATTTTTAATCATTGTGGGAGGGATGGGTTATTGAAATTCACCTGGGACCCCAGAATCACTAGGTGCCTCTGACGTTAACAGTCGTCTATCTTAAGAGAGAAGCACCCCGTTATAGGAATGTGGGATTTCCACCACTGCAAATCTTACGAATGAAATGTGTATCTATTTGCCTGCGGGAAGTCAGCAGCGGTTGTTCTTTGAACTGATCCGTGGTACAAGCGTGAGCTCCACCACTGGCTCAAGGCCCGAAGTGGAGAAGCCGCACATCGCATTCAATTTGATTATTCAAACTTGACAGGGCTGCGTGAGTGATAGCCACAAAAATACATTCGTAACGTTTTATGACACACGCTTATAAATAAATTCCACAGGATGCGTATAGTCCTCTGAGGTCCCATGGGAACAGATTAAAAAAAAAACCCAATGCGTCTTCCTACATGAGGAGCGGCATGGAACTCATTGCAACGGATAGCACGTCGTGCTGTGAACCTGGCGACCTGACTGACTCCTGGCCACAGCGAGCATCGTTGAGTGGAGAGTGATATCTCAGCCGGTCGTGGGCCTCTCCCAACTATGTCGATGACATCACCAAATGATTGCCTTCCATCTATCGGCACGTGAGCACAGAGGCCAGACCGATGATTACTGCATTATTATTAGATTAGTGGGCGGCACGGTGGCCCAGTGGGTAGCGCTGTCGCCTCACAGCAAGAAGGTCCCGGGTTCG
>JAZEWT010000013.1:10364748-10375754 GCA_036362905.1 Mordacia mordax
CTGCTGCATATGTTAATTGGCTTGCAGACTAAATTGCCCGCAGTGCCTGGTGATGGACTGGCGTCCCATCGTGAGTATATCCCTGCCTTGCGCCCTCTGTCTGCCAGAATAGGCTCCGGCTTACCGTGACCCTGTACAGGACTAAGCAGTTTCTGACAATAAAATTAGTAGAATTTTTTTTACTAGAGTCATAGATTTCTTAAACTGTTGTATATCCCTGCTAAACACCACACAATGTAAACACAGCCAACACACGCTAGACTAAGAGAAGTCACCATTCATTACTAAACGGCCTTCACAGTCCTTGTGCGGAAAACTTTGTAGCCATGTTATGTGGCTATGGCTGCTAGTAGGTCACGGGACAGACCGAGGTGTGATACGGAAAGAGACTAAGGTAACCATAGCGACACTAAACATAAGACGTTAAATATTAATGAGCTGCGAGACTCCCTTTTAGAAAGGTCTTGCATCGGAATGTTTGGATATTTCTACATAAATTGAGTATTGTCTTACGCTGCGTTATGTGTATCCGAATAAATGTTATATTAACAACAGAAAATGGGCTTTCACGCGGTTAGAAACAAAAGAACGTATTACAACAATTGCTCAAGGTTATCCGCCAACCTCTACTACTTCCAGATTTTCGTAGAGAGAAAGGTCGCAATCGAAAGTTGTTGACGTGATAGGAATAACATCTGGCTGCGAAAAAGAATCACAGGTACAGTATTTCCAAGAAGGCATTGTGCTGTGGGACGGCCGCGTTGGGTAACGTTGTGTCTGGAGACGGAGGAG
Organism: Mordacia mordax; assembly: GCA_036362905.1. NCBI lineage: Eukaryota > Metazoa > Chordata > Hyperoartia > Petromyzontiformes > Petromyzontidae > Mordacia > Mordacia mordax. The sequence continues at coordinate 10,365,541 of JAZEWT010000013.1, forward strand.
TGCCAGAGGTGCACAATGTTCACAAATGAACAGACCTCGTTGGCTGCAGGGCTGCGTGTTCATAGGCAGCAGAGGGCGGCGTAGGAGAGAACAGAATTATGTTTCTCACACGTGGGGCGGCGCGGTGGCTGCGCAGTGAGTTGCGCTGCTGCCTCACAGCAAGAAATACCCGGGTTCGGTTCCTGGCTCAGGTGCCTTTCAGTGTGGAGTTTGCGGGTTCTCTCCCCGTGTCCGTGTGGATTTTCCCCGGGTACTCCGGTTTCCTTCCACCGGCCAAAGACACGCTGCTACCTACGTTAATTATCCTGCTGAGAAAATTGCAAAAATGTCTGCCCTACGATGTCTATTTTGATGTTGTTGTTGATACGCCGCCGCTCTCTCCATAGCTCTGTACAGCGTTTTGTGACCCTCGGGTGAAAGGTGCTTTAAAAATGTAAATTATTATGTACTGGCGTCACATCCTTAGAAGAGCCGTGCATTGCGCCCTGTGTCTGCCGAAATTGGCTCCAGCCCCCCGCGATCCTGCGCAGGATTAAATGCGTGTTCATAATTATGAGCTGGGCAATGCACATGTACAAGATTGTGGAATTCCAAGCAGTGGCTCCATTGCATTGCTTATGATGGACTGAGTGGTACAGCAGTGCTGAGCTTACCTTTGTACAAGTTAGTGCTGTGATTTTGTTTATTTGTGTAATATGAAGTGTTACTGATTACTTTCATGATTACGGTTAGAGTTTCACTTTTACAGAGATCGTTGCTTGAATTTTATTTGCTCTTTTATTTCAGGCGTTTTTACGTTGGTCATTTCATTGTTTTCTTGTCCTGCATTTAGAGCTTGCAAGGTCACTAGGAACTATGTGGTGTAATAATAAACATCTATCTATCCATTGCGGGCGGCACGGTTGCCCAGTGGGAAGCGCTGTCGCCTCACAGCAAGAAGGTCCCGGGTTCGAATCTCAGCTCGGGTGCTTTTCTGTGTGGAGTTTGCATGTTCTCCCCGTGTCCGCGTGGGTTTTCGCCGGGCACTCCGGTTTCCTCCCACAGTCCAAATAACATGCTGCTGCATAGGTTAATTGGCTTGCAGACTAAATTTCCCGCAGTGCCCGGTGATGGACTGGTGTCCCATCCTGGGTATATCACTCCCTTGCGTCCTGTGTCTGCCAGGATAGGCTCCAACTCACCGCGACCCTGTACAGGACGAAGCGGTTTCTGACAATGAGATGAGATGAGATCTATCCATTGCACCACCAATTACTTTCTCACCTGTCTCCCCCAGGCAAACCACCTCAATACTCGTTCGCTTTAACCTCAGCTCTGGCGCCCCGACAGTTGGCTATGCCCCTTTTTTGTGGATACCGTCCGCCACCTTGTGGTACAGCATCATTTTCACCACCATCGGCAGCTTTGTTTAGATGTGGAGGAGGATAATGAAAGATGACGAGGTAGTTGGAGGCAGTCGCCCTCCAACAACAACGGAGGGCGGATTAGCGATGTTCATAACGAGTGGAGCACATTGAGTTAGCGGAGGAGAGGACATCTGCTAATGATTTGTCAGGGTCTGTCCCGTGACCCCCTGTCGGCGAGTTTCCACACAACGTGATAGCTTCAGAGTGCACCTGGTCTGGCACAGGCGCCGTGGTTGACGTCACTGAGTGGCGAATGACGATTATTGTTATAGGGATGGAAAAGGGGACACGGGTGGTGCCACCCTCCCACGGCCACTCGCCTACAGGTGATGATCGCGCCAATCCTTCAGATACACGTTTGCTCATCGTGAGGCCTCCAGCGTGTTCCTGGGTTTCTTCTCAAAAAGGTCATCGTTCCAGCGCAACTATGAGTACCTGGGCCCAGCAACTTGTGTATTCTAGTCATTTATACCAACACGCAAACGCATACAGACGCTACATACTTCCTGACAGAAAGGCGTCATTTTTGCTGCTCAAATGGGTATCAGGTCCATCGAGCCTGATACCCATTAAATATCGACTCAAGACTAACACCTGTTCCTTAAAACGAAAGAACTTTCTTAGCTGCGGTTATATTGTAATCACTAGGTATGGGGATTTAACCATTAGCAATGTTTATTGGCCCGAGTGGTGATTATGTTTAATTTATGTCTTTTCCACAATCTTGTATTTATAAAGCACGGAAGGTGCTTTAAAAATTATACGTTATTATTATTTAGGCGCCACTCATCTGTTTAAACTGGAAGCAGTGGTGGAAATTGAATGTTCCCATGACAGCAGCGAGCGTTTGCATTTGACAAGTGACTGTCATTAGTAGATTTCACAGTTAATTCATTCATTATCAAGACCCGTTTATTCATGTAGAGGGTTGCGGGGGGACTGGGGCCTATCCCGGCCGACAGAGGGCGCAAGGCAGGGGGATACCCAGTGTGTAGTTGGGGCTTTCTGGAGGGGCCACGTGGGGGGGCGAACGGACCAGTACAGGCTGCCAGGGGGCGTCGGCTTCCTGTTTTCGTCCCGCGGTGGTCTCGTGATGTGGACTCGTGGTGTGGTGACTCATCTTTCTCGTGATGCCTCGTGATGTCTCGTGATGTTTACGGTAGAGGGGTGATGCTGGAGGGGAGCCACGGGGAGATATAAGGAGGGCCGGTTGAAGAGGCAGGCAAAGGGCCTCCTGGGGGAACGAGAAGGACGTCAAGATGTAGGCTGCTCGTCGAATGTCGTTACACTCCGGCCCGTGTTTGCTGGTTCCAAAAAAGCATCAAAATCAAGAAGTCTCTGCTCGCCCTTGTTCACTGGCTGATCTATCGCGGAGTGGGTGCTGATCCTCGCCGTGGTGTTACCGCTGTAAGCCGTCACAAGTCTGCAGTCGAAGCCGTGGTGCCACAGCCTCACAAGTCTCGGTATCCATTACCAACTCCGGGTACCTTTAAGTGTGGAGTTTGCGAGTTCTCTCTCCGTGCCTAGGTTAATTGGTTTGCTGAGTAAATTGCCCTCAGTGCCCTGTGAATGAGATTCCATGACTCTTGTGACGATGCCACTTGGCTCCACCAAGCGACTGAATATCGCACTTACCACCTGTGTGAATATATCTGCAGTGATGTCATCGCATGATTCGTAAATCTGGATTTTAATTCTTAACGTTCTCGTTGTTACGCAGTGGTCGTGTTAAATGTTTAATCCCATCTCATTGTCAGAAAACGCTTAGTTCTGTACAGGGTGGTGGTGAGCCGGAGCCTATCCCGGCAGACACAGGGCGCAAGGCAGGGATATACCCACGATGGGACGCCAGTCCATCACCGGGCACTGAGGACAATTTAATCTGCAAGCTAATTAATCTATGCAGTAGCATGTTTTTTGGACTGTGGGAGGAAACCGGAGTGCCCGGCGAAAACCCACGCAGACATGGGGAGAACATGCAAACTCCACACAGAAAGGCATCTGAGCCGAGATTCGAACCCGGAACCTTCTTGCTGTGAGGCGACAGCGCTACCCACTGGGCCACTGTGCTGCCCATTTTCATGTTTAATTCCATGATATTTTTACGAATTAAATATGCATTTTTATACTGTGTTTTATTTTAATGATTATACAAAAAAAAACCAGAATTGTTCTTGAAAGCTTCTTTTTGAGGATAGCTTGAATGATGCTTCCAGCATTAGAGGTGAAAGGTCACGACGGAAAGAGGAATGCTCGCCATAACTATCCCGAAAAATCCGCTATTCACATTAATTCTCATCACACATCGAGCAGTGAAAACCTACATCAATACATCAGCTCTGAAGAACATTGCCTGAAGGATTACCTTTTTGTCCTTTAAAGGCTAGTCTTGTTATTTAGTTGTATGTAATAACATCACTTGTGCAAATTGCACCTCACTACAGGCAACTAAAAAAGCTGGAAGGCTGTCAGATGTTGAGGCACTGATATCAACAATTTCCCAAGCTCTACAATCCTCCATATATCAGGATGTTTTCAACCAATTGAGTGCCTATACCGGCGTGCAAGGCCACCATGCACGCTGGTATAAAAGTGTGTTTATCAAAGCCTGTCTTTTCACTGTCATGCCAGAATACAATACACTATCAAGCATACATGTGCAGAATCAATGAGTTCACATTTATTGAAGCAATTTTTTAAACCCGTTCAATCGAGTTATGAAAAATACAATAGCCAATGTTTTCACAGGTACATTAGCTATTCAAAATGTAACTTTTCCTGCCCTCCTTGTGATGTTCTTGGGGAAACCCTTTAAAGGGCCCCCTTCATTCTCTCCCACCCTCGTCCATGTATTCCTTTACACACCCCCCCCCCGCATTCGTGGGCCACCTGGCTGTCCTGACCAAGAGGGTCAGGACAGCCAGGTGTCCCACGACAAAACCAACTACAGGAACGCATCACACCAATCGCTGATACACTTAAAACATTGTAAGGCCTGCCGACTTTTGGCATCACACGTATCAGCGAGCCACTCCTTGAAGAGCTCCTCATCCTTGCGAAGCAGCAGGAACTGTCCCAGAACCGTGTATGCCTGTGTACACACACACACACACAAAGATTGCCCTCCTGTCTTAGACTTTAACAATTGCATTTAGCGGCCACGTATGAAGATGTGTCAATACAGCACAATGCCAAAACAGCATGATCTTACAAATAATTTGACGGAAACTAGCCACCAATGAATACTGCCTTTATTACAAAAGACAATACCTTTTCAAATCCTTGATTTTTTAGCCGCGCACCCATCTTTGTGCCAATGCCAGGCAGACTTGTGACCAATTTGTCACCCATCGGCTCCGCGATGAAGTTCTTGTGTTTTAGAGAAGTCGATGACATTTTGTCGTCTGCGTGATCTCTCGTCCAGACACAAATGCTTCTGTAATTACATGAGAACAGAATAAGTGAACTTGTGATCTCTCACAAGTTCACTTGTGATATCTCACAAGTTCACACCCGTCATTTAATAACAAAGGATGGGTGGATGGGTCTGGGGGAAGAAAAGTTCTAATTGTAAAGTCACACACATACGATAATTAAACAAACAATCACTTGCGATTTGGAATTAGGTTGCAGTGCCAAGTACTGCACCGTGATATAACATAGGGCAGCAGTAATGTAGCAAAAGCCATTGTAATTATACTCATGTTCGTATGACTCGCCTGTTCAAATCCTTGCTCAAGCACCACTTTTACACCGTCAATTCTAAAACTTGGACGGTTGATCCCCGACTCCCGCGGCGTTTGCTACGAAGAAATCACTTTACTTTAAAAGTAATAGGTACATCACAGATGAAAACATGTTAGTATGATTCATGCTTAAAGTTTACAACCACTGGAGGCCGCTATAGTCACAGTTGTAAATGTGAAATCGATTTGCAGAGTTGAATCCTAAAACATGAATTTGTTGACTCGCCGTGGGGGGGGGGGGCTGGTTACAACCATTGCAATCTATTACAACCAATTCCGAATGGCGAATCAATTGTTCAGTCGACTTACGTTTTGTCTCGTTTTCAAACTGTGTCGTTTATAATGGCTGGTAATTTCGAGCCAGCGTTCGCTCCAATTTACTAAATGTCATACACAATGTAATCGATAGTAGTTTACAACGCATATTAATCGTGAAATATCCGCTGACGCAAACGGTTAGACGTTTGCTTTCATTAACTGAAACTTTCCGCCGATATTTAACGACTAAAAAACCCAATTCTGTACGCTGTTTACGCGTTGCTCCCACAGCGGCACATCCTTAACTCATTGTGTTAATTAAAATAGCTTTAAAATATCATGGTGCTATATCTCATCTCTCATTATCTGAAACCGCTTAATCCTATATAGGGTCACGGTGAGCCGGAGCCTATCCCGGAAACACAGGGCGCAAGGTAGGAATACACCCGACGACGGGACGCCAGTCCATCGCCGGGCATTGCGGGACAATTTAATCTGCAAGCCAATTAATCTATGCAGTAGCATGCTTTTAGACTGTGGGAGGAAACCGGAGTACCCGGCGAAAACCCACGCGGACACGGGGAGAGCATGCAAACTCCACACAGAAAGGCACCCGAGCCGAGAGATTCGAACCCGGGACCTTCTTGCTGTGAGGCGTCAGCGCTAACCACTGGGCCACCGTGCCGCCCTGGTGCTATATCCATATCGTTAAAACATATTAGTAGTCACACTGTTAAGGATAATTTAAGAATTAAAAATCACAATTCTTGGTCAAATGAATGCCGACCATCGTGGGGAGTAGTTTTGCCATACATCACCAGGCTGGTCAACGTGGCTTGGTAAAGGTGTTTCCCAGCAATCTCAATACTCTGGTTAAATCTTTTAACACTGGTTATAAACTTTGTTTAAAAGTGCTGGTGCCGTTGTTTTCTCAAGCTAGATCGGGTCTCTATGAAGGGATTATTATGTACAGTGGCCCAAAGAAATGTGTGCACGAAACTATGAATTAAACATAGCATCAATCAAACTACAGACGAATCGACGACCAATTGTAAAACAAAATAATGTAAACGAATGCGTCAAATATTTTTTATAAAACTAAACAAATCGGTGCCTGGAAACAAAACACGTTTCACTTCAGTTTTTACTTTACTATAATCTTTACATTATACACACACTTTACCAACCTCCCACGCTGATGACTCATTTCGAAATGTCATGGCATAAAAACAACAATTTAAACATCCTTAAAATGACTTTGTAAGCAGAGCACACACACGTGCACTGCAATGAAACGGGGATCCGCTCTGCAATAGGCCGTACAGCTCTGCGTGCATTATCCACAATCTCACTAAACCACTTAAATCACTACTTAAAAAAATACAGACTTGTTTACAGATGTGCGTGAGGGAGTCGGGTAGTGTCCAGGTAAGATTAAATTAGCGTTATTGTTGTTATCTCAGCAGCCCGAGTGAGATGCGACCGGGAAGACTAAACCTCGCTGTCGGCGCCCTGCTGGGGGCTTCGGTGGCAGGCCTCACCCTCGGTCTCGTCTGGATTTGGTACCGGCGAAGGCGAGGGTCATCGGGCGGTGCCTCACAGGACCTCATACCCTCCATCAAGGCGACTCTTGTTTATGGCTCCGCAAGTAGCACGACATCGCCGACATCGTCAACGGCAACGAAGCTCGCCCGCAATCAGGACGAGATGCTGGACCAATTGGGGACGCTGACGGACAACGTCAACCAAGCTCGGGAGGACGTGCGGCGCTGGCTGCGAGAGGGGCTGCCCGGCATGGTGGAGGAGGCGGCCGTCGCGGCCAGGTCGACGCGTCGCCGCCGGGGTCTCCAGTCGAGCTCCACCAGCAGCTTCCACACGGCCAGCCCCGGCGAGACATCTTCTGGGTGAGTGGCGAGGGGATAAGGAGTCGATGGGGGGTCCTGGATGGACCGGGGTCAGGATGGCAGGACCGGTGGGGCGAGAGTTTAGGGGCAGGTAGGGGTACCTGCGATTGGGGTCAATGGGGCCAGTTTTGGAAGTTCATCATGGTCAGTTCTTTTCATGGTGTAGTATGGGAATAGTGTCACTTGAGGTTCATACTTGTTATTCTTGGGTCACTAGGTAGGAGCCCTGAAGTTTACAGGTTAATTTTCCGTTCTAGTGCCGTTGTTGACGTGCCGTTCTCTCCGCAGCACTTTGCAGCGCTTTGTGACTCTCGGTTGAAAAGCGCTCTAAAATGCAATTATTATTATAGTGCAATGTATTGCTAGTCATTTCATAGATAGCATTCCAGATATGGGACACTTGAGATGCTGCAAATCAATAATTTGGGCCGGTGGAGAGTACATATGACGCTCTGGTTTTATGGTTCAGTGTGGAAACGCAGTGTCGCTTAAAAGGTGTATAATGACCATGTCGTACCAGTAAAGCAACTTAAGGTTCCGGTTCTACGATTCAGTATGGGGATAGATATATTGTATCAGCAGCTCATAGATGGACATGCTGGAGCATCTCTGAGGTGTGAGTTCAATATATGCCGGGACGCTACATTAACGCCCAGATAAATAAACTTCCAAGGACCTTGACTTTCGGGTATATAAATTGCAGCATGGTTGGCACTTGGGAGTTCCGTTTGTGCTGCTAACTTTTCTTTCATTTCTTCTTCCTCTCTTCCCTTGCTTCGCAGACTGCTCTCAGATTCCCCATAAGGCGAACCTTTCCTTCGCTTCGCTTCCTGTACAGTGGTTAAGATTCAATGGAAAGTCACCAGGAGCATAGCACCCATTTAAAAGGAGCATTAACAAGACTTACGGATGAACATGAGACTGAACACTCTGCTGCTGTACTGAAACTAACACAAATCTTTCCCCTTTATATCTTTTCTGCACATTCACTAACAACACCAAGGGCGGAACCTGCAAAAGAAGAAGTATTTCCACCCACCACAGCTTATTGCCACCGGCACCTGCTTAATCGCTTGTGTAATGACTGCAGAAGTTGCTGATCGCTTTCAGTCCAGTGGTTTCAAGTTAAGGCAATTGGGTACATGCTGTTTGAAAGTCTCCCCATACCCTGCAGATCGTGGGGACTATTGATTATGTTTTACCACATTGGTCAATATAGGTTGGTGAACGTGGGGACGCTCATATGTTGGAGAATAGTACACTACAACTTTGTATTTTGCCCAGCAAAATGGTGCACTACTGAAGTTGCAGCCATGCAATAGCCTGCCAACACATATTTTACGTGTATGGTGCTCACCTATACCAACATGACTCAGGTGAACAGCTGCTTGGCTTTCGAGAACTGAGGAGGTCGAGTGCATCAGTGATTTGGTCATAAGCTTGTGAACTCAGCATTATAAATAGCAGCTTACTGCTGCAATTTACTCATGTTGCACTCGTACCAATTATAGCAGTGGAGTGACTGTGCGGTCATAGGCATGTTTATGAAATCCCAGTGGAAAACCTCACATTATTAATTACGTCTCAATTGAGGGAAACTGAATGGTGCATGATAAAGGGTGTGCACAATAGTGTTTGTTTTCAATGTTTCATACTCCACACACAGCCCTTGTCAATCCACTGCTAGACGAAGGTTGTGTCACACCACGTTGGTGGTGGGGCATATTCGGCCATACTTCACCACCCTGGTCAGTTTGGGTTAGTGAAGGCCGGGGGGGGGGGGCAGCAAGAACCTTTTTTGTGATAAAATATTTAAAACATGACCTCTGCAACCGTGTTACTATAACTCATCTCATCTCATTATCTGAAATCGCTTAATCCTATATAGGGTCACGGTGAGCCGGAGCCTATCCCGGAAACACAGGGCGTAAGGCAGGAATACACCCGACGACGGGACGCCAGTCCATCACCGGGTGTTACTATAACTGCTTTGGTAAATTAAAGTTGTGAAGTGCGTTGGGAATGAACCGGGTTGTATACGAAGAAATATTTTTTTTACCACGTGACCGTTTTACTGATCATTGCTGTTTATGGAAAATATGTTTTGCCTTTGTGCAAATAATCTATGAAGCATATTTCTTGCTCATATTTAAGTGCCCTATAAGGGGTGTAATAATTCACGTATTCATCAGTTATATAGATTCTTATACTAATGATGCATGGACCAGTGTTATTGCTTCATATGTTTCCCAGTAGCCAAATAAGTAGCGCTGTCGCCTCATAGTAAAAAGTCCCAGGTTCGATTCCCGGCTCTGGTGCTTTTCTGTGTGGAGTTTGCATGTTTTCCCTGTTTCCACGTGGGTTTTTCACCAGGTACTCTTGTCACCTACCACAGTTCAAAGATACGCTGCCCAGGTTAACTGTTCTGACTAAATTGCTCCTCGTGCCCTGAGATGTTGTAACTTATTTACGTACCCCTGCCTACTGGGCAACTGTTGAAAAGAACTACATCGCCCGACGGTTCTTTCTACCTTACATAACAGACTGACTAGTGTGGGTGGTGTAGTGGTTAGCGCATTGTACTACGAGTCTACCGATCCGAACTCAATTCCGGGTCATGGCGGCTAACATCAGTGATGAGTGATGTATAAAGCAATCCAGAGTCCTCCTTTTGTTGATCCGCACTTGCTAGCGTGGTGAAGTATGGCCAAACAAGCTCCATTATTGGCACAGAATGGGGAGGTGGTCATATCTATATTGACAAAGAGCTGTAATTTATTTATTCATGATTTATAATTCATATTCAATGTATTTGTTATCCCTAGCCCATAATGACCTCTAATTCTCTGCAAAGTGAAAAATCGTGACCCTGAACTGCAATAATGCATTAGATTATCACG
>JAZEWT010000013.1:10375769-10405557 GCA_036362905.1 Mordacia mordax
GGGGGGGGGGGGATGATCAATACCTATTAGCACAAGACATGCAGAAATTATAAAGTAAAATACATTATTTTCGCAATATTACAAAACGTCGTTTTAATGGTACATACATTACAAAAGTTTAGACAGAGCAACTTCCCATCATTAGCTGGATAGCCAGCTTAAAAATAAATTATGGATTGTTAGAAATATGTGTTTTATTTTTCCTTGTAGTACTGTTGACTATTTGTGATGGAATATTAGATGTTCAACACAAAAATATATTGTATGTGATACTTATTTTCAGCAATTAAAGGATGAATGAAATATTTCATTTGCAGTATTTTCAATTTCAGTAAGCCCAACACAAACTAAATTTTACAAAGCCTACTTTCAGTTATATAAAAACACACATTACGATAATGCAAACTACATATTTTAACCTTATTTTCACTAATTGCTAAAGCATACATTTGCAGCCTAAGGGTTGGCTGTAAATCGTGTGCTGTATAAATTGGTAAAACGTCAGGCGATTGCATAATTTTCTTCTGTAAGGCAGTGTCAATGATGAATCTGGTACGTTTTGTTTTACACTTTCCAATTAATTTTTGAAAGTGCTTATGTATTACAGTACTGTAGCTATGTCTACCTGTGCATAACAAGAGTCCACTGTAGTACTTGTAAAAGCGAGCCAATATTAATGAATTTGACGTATAGACCTATAGACCTGTTATTTATTTGGAACTTACCCTATAGCACATGGACAAATTGACCGCAAAATGTTATTAAATTTGGAGAAATGTACCGAGCAACTATTTGTAAATATACAAACAGGTTTAGGGTGGCACGTTGGCACAGTGGGTAGCGCTGACGCCTCACAGTAAGAAGGTACCGGGTTCGAATCTCGTCTAGGGTGCCTTTCTGTGTGGAGTTTACATGCTCTCCCCGTGTCCGCGTGGGTTTTCGCCGGGTACTCCGGTTTTCTCCCACAGTCCAAAAGCATGCTGCTGGATAGGTTGATTGGCTCGCAGACTAAAATTGTCCCTTAATGCCCGGCGATGGACTGGCGTCCCGTCGTCGGGTGTATTCCTGCCTTACGCCCTGTGTTTCCGGGATAGGCTCCGGCTCACCGTGACCCTATATAGGATTAAGCGGTTTCAGACAATGAGATGAGATGAGATGTTATTAAATTTGGAGAAATGTACCGAGCAACTATTTGTAAATATACAAACAGGTTTAGGGTGGCACGTTGGCGCAGTGGGTAGCACTGACGCCTCACAGTAAGAAGGTACCGGGTTCGAATCTCGTCTCGGGTGCCTTTCTGTGTGGCATTTACATGTTCTCCCAGTGTCCGCGTGGGTTTCTCGCCGGGTACTCCGGTTTCCTCCCACAGGACAAAAAACATGCTGCTACATAGGTTAATTGGCTTGCAGACTAAATTGCCCGCAGTGCCTGGTGATGGACCGGCGTCCCATCGTGGGTATATCCCTGCCTTGCGCCCTGTGTCTGCCGGGATAGGCTCCGGCTCACCGCGACCCTGTACAGGATTAAGCGGTTTCTGACAGCGAAATGAGATGAGCCAAACAGTTTGCACTGACAGCTATTGTCAGCTTTCAGGCTGCTGTTTGTATAATTTACGAATACAAAAATATGTTGAAAAGTGTTAGGTAATCCATATAGTTGCATGATTTTTCTTAACTTGTTTACTTTGTATTGGTACACCATTATACTGATGTAGGGTTTCACGACTGGATGTATGATGATTTTTTTCAAAAGCTGCGCACGGCCACTTGCAGTTTCTTGCTCCCGTCTCTCTATAACTTTCAGTGTACATCACTTTATGTGGCCATGCAGCTCCCTCACAGGACACCTGAAGATGCCTCCAACGTGGGAGGTGAATCGTCACGAAAGTGCAGCTTTTGGAAGCAGTCATCATTGTTAGCCATTGTTAATGAAGTCACGTAATTTTTAGCTTCTGAAAATGAGGTTCTGCATTTTTAATACGTTAGTTGTAATGGCATATAGCGAACAACAGCTAACGAATATATTATATCTCATCTCATTGTCTGAAACCGCTTAGTCCTATACAGGGTCACAGTGAAGCCGGAGCCTATCCCGGCAGACACAGGGCGCAAGGCAAGGATATACCGACGATGGGACGCCAGTCCATCGCCGGGCACTGCGGGGCAATTTAGCCTGCTAGCCAATTAACATATGTAGCAGCATGCTTTTTGGACTGTGGGAGGAAAACGGAGTACCCGGCGAAAACCCACGCGGACACGGGGAGAGCATGCAAACTCCACACAGAAAGGCACCCGAGCCGAGAAATTCGAACCCGGGACCTTCTTGCTGTGAGGCGACAGCGCTAACCACTGGGCCACCGTGCCGCCCCTGAATATATTATATGGCTGGGAATATTGTTTAAAGAAAACAGGGATGAAAGTGAATATGGGGGAAAACAAAAGCGATGTACAGTGAAAGGTACAGAGAGAAAGGAGCAAGAAACTGCAATTGGCCGTGCGGAGTGTGCGCAAAGAATGTTAAAAATAATGCTATAGAATGCAAAACATGCAGAAATGTGTTCATAAAATATGTAGTGGATTTAGATCAAAACTGCATTCAAATATAGCAAATGACTTTGTCTGCCCAAAATATAAGAAGAGAGAAAACATAGGGAAAAGTTTTAAAAATGGATCTCATCTCATCTCATTGTCTGAAACCGCTTAGTCCTATACAGGGTCACGGTGAAGCCGGAGCCTATCTCGGCAGACACAGGGCGCAAGGCAAGGATATACCGACGATGGGACGCCAGTCCATCGCCGAGCACTGTGGGGCAATTTAGCCTGCGAGCCAATCAACCTATGTAGCAGCATGCTTTTTGGACTGTGGGAGGAAACCGGAGTGCCCGGCGAAAACCCACGCGGACACGGGGAGAACATGCAAACTCCACACAGAAAGGCACCCGAGCCGAGATTCGAACCCGGGACCTTCTTGTTGTGAGGCGACAGCGCTAACCACTGGGCCACCGTTACAATAATAATTGCAAACAGGAATTAGAGGGCATTAAGGAGTTTTGCTCTCTGGGGGATGTTTTAAGTGTAGGAGGAGGAGTAGAAGCAACAGTCATAGAGCGTAAGAAACGGCTGGGATAAATTTCGTGACTTATCACCGATTCTGACGAGAAAATAAATCCCAATGAAGCGAGGAAAGTTGTATTTAACGTGTGTTCGCAGCATTATGATATATGGAGCGGAGATGTGGCCTAGGAAAGTAGATATTGAAAATGTGTTTTAAATAATAGAGATGATATTGATGAGATGGATGCATGGCGTTTCCCTGAGAGAGACAAAAAAAACTGTGAAATTAAGAGAATATGCAGGGATAGAGAAAATAACGGATGTGTTAAGGAAGAGTTAATTGAGATGTGTAGGTCATGTTTAATGGAAAAATAATCGGATAAATGTTTGCATTATATTTGTAGTGGAAAAACGAAAAGTTGGTAGACGTATGTCCAATCAAAACGTGAACAGTGGAAGATGATCTAGAGCAGATGGGTGAACCAAGACAGGATGCAATTGATAGGCAAACGTAGAAAAGAATGAACCATGATAATGGCATACCCCGATGAAAATTGAGAAAAACAATAATAATGCGTGTGCTGAGACATGTTTCTCTTTGTGCATGTTACCTGCAACAGGAGTGATTTAGAAGATGAATTTTCTGACACCATAGATGGCCCAGGTATGAATGGTTAACACCCAGTCGTGTACATGTACAACCCATTCGTCAGATCAAGTTTAGTTGAGGGCCTCCTTGTGCTTTGTGGGTTGGGAGGTATCATACTGGAATCATACTTCACCGTACTCGTCGGTGAGAACTGGTGAAGGAAAGAAGCATAGCAATGTGAGCACAAGACGTCACATAAATCCTTTGGGTGAAAGGCGCTTTAAAAATGCAAATTGTTCTTGCTATATATTTTTACTGTGCTTACGGTCATCCACGCCTATACGTGCCTATGCCTCCCACATTCACTTGCCCACACTGACCATCGAAGTGAAGTATGGTCAAATAACACCCATCATTAATGAATTGCTGGGAAATCCTCTCTTAGTGGATTGTTAAGAGCTTTACATGCAACATTGTGAATATGACCGTGTCTTATGGCATTTTAATAGGCTGTTTTCCATCTGCTGATGAAATAAGAATTGACTTTATTACTAATAGGATGCTGGTTTCATGACTGTGACTGATATAGGTCGGGCGATGATGGTGGTGGAGGAAGAGGAGGACTTGCATATTGACAAGGAATTTGAGGAGCTGGTGCAGCGAGTGGACAAGCTGCACGCGGCAGGTCCCGGCAGCTGGAACGAAGGCTTTAACGCGCTCCTCTGCGGTCAGAGCAAGGTGGGTGAATGGCACTCAATCCAGCATGGACACGGGCAGTGGGGCAGTATTTCCACAAACTAACTACACAGCCCCAGCATCGTTCAAGTACTGGTTGCCCACACTTGTTCCAGGGTCCACTCTGTATTAATGGTTGACTGGGAACGATAACCGCACCTGTTTGACGTCATCCCAGAAAAGCACATGACGGGATGGGGGTTGGTTGATGTATTTGTATCTAAATGCTTTTCTGTAGTCTTGTCAAAAGTCCTATGGCACATAGATGTGTATTGTTAAAGTAGAACGTACCTAGTGAGCCTGCAAGCTCTAGATGTGGGATTCCTGTGACACAACCAACATCCAAAATGAACAACAGCCAATGGAAATCATGGGCACAAATAATGTCACAGCAGATACGATAAATACACCAGATAAGGAGCAACTGTTTTTCTTGAATTGAGTGAGAAGTCGGTGAAAGAGCTGATTATTGCGAGCTCCATAGTGTGTGCCAATAAGTGACCGTGTTTTGCTTTCTTTAAACTGTTCTGGCATAATGCAGTTAGTTATATAATTGATTTGAGTAGTTGAATGACCTAGCAGCGAGCTTACCTGCTACTAGTATGCAAACAAATGCCTTCATGCACCACACATTAAAAATGTCTTCTTGAATTGTTATTTTGAATTGCGAATGGAGGAAGTGTGGGTCGGGGGCAGAGGTGATTCAATCAGTGTCCAAGGGACCATGCCTTTGTGTCGGGGCCACAGTTTGCCAGGCGTGGAGCATTCTGGTGGCGGATGGCTCGTGCCTCCGGGGATATGTGCGAAATTACTGAGGACAAATCCGAGCGGCTTATACACGGACTCACTGGTAAGTCACACGCACACACACGTTCAATGAATTATTAGGTGGTGCGTGGATGGAAACTGCCCTGCTGTAAACACAATAAAGCACATAACTTTCCTACAATTAATGTAATAGGTGTCTGTTATGCACGCGATCCGTGTCTCAATTTTAAAGATGAGTATAAAATAGAGGTGTCCAGGGAGCTCAAGGGTTAGAGCACTGAACTGGTATGTATGATATCCTAGGTTTGAATATGGGTTTCAGCCGTTTGTGTTTAACCGGAGTTTTCTAATGTGATTCTAAAGCACCCTTCACCCAAGGGTCACAAAGCACTGCACAGATCTGTGGACAGAATTGCACGTCAACAACATCATGTACTGAATTGATAGTCTCAATCTTTGTATTAATGTTATTTTTTTTACGGCTCGATGCATGATGATGTTTCACCATTTTTGGCTTCGTTTTTTTTCTCAGTTCTTTGTAAAGTAATGTCACCTCTGAGGAAGAATACAAAAAAAAATTGGTGTTTCGCCATGCAACAGACATTTATATGAGCGTGCATGAGAGAGTGCAGCACTCTACAGTAGACAACAGGTCTCTTGACGGAATTGTAGAAGTAGTTCTGCAACAGCTACTTCTATGTCTCCTTTTAACACAGGGTATTACAATGCTCGGTGAGAGCTCCAAACGCCACATCCATCATCTCAGTGGTACAAGCGGACAAAAATGTATACACCAGACGAAACAATTGCTATTCCAATAATAGCTGTCCGTGTCATTTAGGTAAAGAGGCAGCCGAAAGGGGGCTCAATTGGAGAAGTTGCATCAGAGAATGCCGCATATGGTGAGACAGGTTGCCTCGACACAATTTCTGTTGCGGTTTATCGTTCAGTACAGTTATCGCAATTGAACATGTAAGGTTTACCCTTGTCTGCCGTGCCTACTTCTGAATGTACAGGTTTGCTATCATTTGCTTGGACTATCTGTGGGATTGCCAAACGACTCGGAACCAGATGAAGAACAGCCTTTCCGTTAAGGTACGTGCAGCAAAACTTCCTTTTGTTCTCAAGAAGAGTCTCCCACATTTCCTCTGCGTTTACGTACTTGGACGGTCAAGGCGGCATCATTTGAATAGTGTTCAATGTTCCTCAGTCTTTCGCCTTGGCTGCTAAGAGGGCAATACTCCTTCACATTATGCATCACAACAGTGACTTAAATTTATTACGCATGAATATTCGTTCAATGTGGAACGTATTCAACAAAATAATTATTCAGAGGTGGAAACAAGCTGCAGGACAGACGAGGTGAAGGCACCCTGACAGTTACCAGCACCAACATTTTCCAGACACTGCCCTATTATGATGTTGTCGGTCAACTAATTAATGAGCGTGTATTACCCATGTTGTGGGAGAAAAACGGAAAACCTCGAAGAAACCAATGAAGCATAGGAGGAGAACACACAAACGTCACACAAAGGTGCCTGAGGTAGGAATCGAACAGTCTCGTGCAGGGACTTCTTTCTTTGAGGTGTCGATGTTACCACTGCGCCACCGTCTACCCATGTCTACATTTATAGTTTGGATTGATGCTCCATCCAGCCTCATTGGCCATGCAGTGACCCTGTCCTTTATGAAAGAAATATCGTGGAGATTCCAGGTCATCTGCCATACATCCAGTAGTCAACAAACAGCTGCCTCAGCCAGACATGCACACAGGTGCCATCAAATTTTAGAGAGTTAGCGAATACTTTTCACGTTGCAAGTTCAAATAATTGTTATTGTAATTGTTATCTGCTGACCTTACTGCTTGTTCTACAGGGGCACTTGGAGGAGAGTCTGACCACCAACCCCTCAGACCCCGAAATACTGCACCTGCTTGGACGCTGGGGCTTTGCGGTGAGTCATAGCCTCACACACTTCAGAGATAAGAGAGCAAAATTATGATCATATTTTCTATTAGTGCAATACTTTTTAAAATCAGGAAAGCCTCACTGAGTCTCATGACTCATTCAGGAGGGTCCCATCATGTTTTTTGCAGTAAGTAATTGCTATTTATGTTTGGATTGAGTAATTTGCGAGTATTTTCTTACAAGTTTCTATCCCTTTGAACCATGATGCCACCACCCAGCAACCTCCTCTTGCCAATAACATAACAGAATATTTAGCTTCCGCTATTAAGCAGACAGCGCCGGCACAGATTTTATGGTAAATACACACAGCAGCAGCATGAATAAATATTGGCCGACTTGGTTGGGATCCTTGCACAAGTAGAGGAACCGAGACCATGTGCAAGTTGCTTGAGCAATTTTGAAACTCGTTGAAATGCCAATGCTTTGTTAAGCTGGCCCAACAACTCGAGTTCTAGGAGAAATCAAGCAACGATGGGTGTGTTTGAGTAAACTTGATGTGGCTGTTCATGAGCATCAGGAGTTCACGGGGTGATCAATTTGTTCGCATGTTTTGAGAGCCAGTGCCTGGGTGATCATTGGCGCATCCATATGCGCTTGCAGCCAAATTTGTCTTTAGATTGACATGCCTGGGTGCAGCACAGTTTAGGAACCACAGCGAGCAGCTCACGAATGCACTGTCCATAGTGCCAGAAATATAAAGATGAGTGTGCTATGATTAATGTGGGAATAACAATTATACAATTCATAATGTGTGCTAATACTGCGTCCAGGCCGTGACAAGATGCAGCTAATGAGGCGCGGAGCTAAGTTTATTGTGAGATTTCCTCGTGAAAGAGGTGTTTGATGATTGCTTCAAAAAGCTGCTCTCTCGGGACAGCCGCGTCGTTCGCTTCCTCTCCCCTTCTCGCAACGTTTCGCCTCACACGTTAGAGGCATCCTCAGGCGCAGTGTAGATGCCTCTAACGTGTGAGGCGAAACGTCGCGAGGAGGGGAGAGGAAGCGAACGACGGCGGCTGTCCCGAGAGAACAGCTTTTCGAAGCAATCATCATGCATCGAGCCGTGAAAACCTACATCATTACAAAGAGGTGTTTGTCGTTTTTAATGTTGAGGTTGTAACTAGGTGGGTAAGAAGGTGGGTGAGTGGGTCGGTGGCTTAATGAACAGGTCAGTGAGTTAGTGAGTGGGTGGGTGGTTTAGCGAGTGACTTGATGGGTGGGCGATTGAGTGAGTGGGTGTATGGGTGAGTGGATTAGTGAGTCGGTGGGTGGGTGGCTGGGAGAGTGAGTGGGTGGGAGAGTGAGTCAATGGGTAGGTGGGTGAGTGGGTAGGTGGGTGAGTGGATGGTCTGGTAAACGTGCAGGGAAAGGTTGCTCCATGTTGTGAGTGTTGATCTGGAGAAGCAACGTTCTCATTTTTTTGTTTTGGAGCGAGGCATGCTGAGTGTTGTGAGGAGCTGCGGAGAGTATGTGAGCGCGTTGTGGTGAGTGGTGTGAGTAGGTTGGCGAGGTAATGGGGGTGTCCTGAGTATATATCTTGGGGGCAGAGCAGTGACGTTTTGCAAACGAATCACTTTGCAGCTAGTGTAGAGTGCGCATGCAGTTGGCGCTGAGTGAATTTCTGGAAGGGATGTTAAATACTGCTCGGGCAAGGTTACGTTGAAGGCAGAGGAATTTGTTGCACTATTGTTTTGTGAGTCCGTTTGGTATGGCATAGCAGTAGTTAAGTGTTCATTATGCAGCAAGCTAGGGTGTGTGCTGCTGTGGTGCAAAGAGTGGAGCATATTTGCCATTCTGAGGAATGTTCAAGCATCATGTTTTATACGTTGTTCAGTTCGAACGTTTCTTGTATTGCAGGAATCCCTCATCTAGAGCTTGCACGCTCACCGGATATATTTTGCTTTAATAATAAACATTTATCAGTGTGACACGTGTCAAGCATGCAGTTTACAGTTGACACTTGATATAATTTAAACTGTACAGGCGTAAGGCTGCTGACTCTTGCCACATCCTGTATAGATAAGTCCCGTGTAACTTTCTGTCCGTCTCTCTCGCTCGATTTCACCTTCATCAACGTCTTTGCTCTTTCCTTCACAGATGGCCAACTTGACGTGGATCGAGAGGCGAGTTTGTAACAGCATCTTCAAGAATTACCAAACGACCTCTGTGAATGAAGCATTACAGTATTTTCTGAAGGTCTGATCTCAGCTGTTTTTCACACTGGTTATTGTTATCTGTCCACATTGGGGCTCGTTTCAACGATTATCAGTGTATACAACAATCAATCAAAATAACGGTTAAAGTGGATTCTCAATCTCACAATATTTTTTTTTAATGATCATCAGTGTATGCGATTATGCCATTATACAAAATAGCTGGTATATATAGCCCTTTTATATTTTTTTTTATTGTTTGCACCATTAAATATCCAAACTGCAATATTTCATGTTTATGAAGTTGTTAACCTACCTTGTCAACCTGTATTTTGTTATTACGCATTGAACTCCAGGCTGAAGAACTCCAGCCAAACTTCTCCAAGGCCAACCAGGTGTTCATCGCAAAGGTGAGCACACGTTTAGACAGGTGTGGAGTAGCAGCAGAATATCTTCGTGGCAGAATATCACATCTAGACCTTGCAAGCTCACTGGGTACTTTTTGCTGTAATAATAAACATCTATCTATCTAAAAAACTCTTTATTTCACCAATAGATGGAAGCAACCCATTAAGCCAAATGTGTAAACATAATCTTGCTTCCCAGATGGCCCTGGGTTACATGACGGGATAAGATTGTGATGTTAAGTCAAATAAACTGGTAGCAAATGAAATGTTCTAATATGGAAATAGAAAATCGACCAGAGTACAATATGAAACGTAAATATTACCGCTAACCTTAACACCCTCTTTCCTACTGTCTCTTGGCTTTGTTCTTTCCTTATTTTCTGTGCGCTCTCTCTGCCTTCCTTCTCTCTCCTCCGTGCCCCCCTTCCTCGGCTCTTCCTCCTCTCTTGTCACCGACAGTGTTACTCTTCACTCAGTCTGCAGGAGGAGATGGAAAGGTGGGCTGCATCTGCTCACAAGCTGCCCACCGTGACTACACAGGTATCCTTTGCTTGTGCTAATGTAATTCTTGTACAAAAGTTTGTTTACTATAATCCTGTATAAATTAAGGCCATTATTTGACTCCCAGTTGAACTGTTCTGATGTTGTTGCTGACATGCCGTTCTCTCCACAGCTCTGTGCAGCGCTTTGTGACCCTCGGGTGAAAGTGCTCTGGAAGTGCAATTACTATTAATTCTTGGGGGCACAGTTGTACTGTGACCCTGGGTAGCATCAGTGGAGGGGTATTTGAACCAGTTCTAAAATCCCTATTTCAGCAGGCCTTCATCCAGCAGTGCATTAACAGTGGGCTCTAGATTATTGTTTTCTTAACTAAGTCTGAATATGTACGTGTTACTCCAATGGGTGGCTGGATGATCGTTTGTTTAGCGTGCAACTCGCAGACTACTGAGTTCAAATCCTAGCTGAGAATCAACTCGGGAGTTCATCCTTAAACGAATGGCTCTAAGGTATTATAACTAATATGTAGTTAGGTGGGCGGCGCGGTGGCCCAGTGGTTAGCGCTGACGCCTCACAGCAAGAAGGTCCCGGGTTCGAATCTCTCGGCTCGGGTTCCTTTCTGTGTGGAGTTTGCATGCTCTCCCCGTGTCCGCGTGGGTTTTCTCCGGGTACTCCGGTTTCCTCCCACAGTCCAAAAGCATGCTCCTGGATAGGTTGATTGGCTCGCAGGCTAAAATTGTCCCGCAATGCCCGGCGATGGACTGGCGTCCCGTCGTCGGGTGTATTCCTGCCTTACGCCCTGTGTTTCCGGGATAGGCTCCGGCTCACCGTGACCCTATATAGGATTAAGCGGTTTCAGAAAATGAGATGAGATGAGATGTAGTTAGGTCAACATCATTGCTTGGTCATCTGAACCCAATAACTCAAGGGTGTAGCCTCTTTTAACAACATCCTTTTCTCAAAACCAGGACCGCAGAGTCCAGCAGGACCTGGAGCACCTGATACCAGTGTCATCTCGGTCCAGTAGTTCCATACTGCTGATGAGCTGAAGTGGCTTCCTTCCAAGTCAACCACGGATCTCCCCACGTCTCCCACATCATCTTGGCGACTCTTCATTCACGTACTTTCTGCTCTATGTTGTTGACCGCTGGCACGAAGACACCGTGAAACACACCCACCGAGGTGGTTAAATCACAGCAAAGACCATCAGAGGAATTGTGAAGTATAGATTTGGGCAGAAGAGTAATGTATACTGGATGTGGTATATAAAGTGAAGATGAATGGAATTCGATATATTGCTATTATATAACAGAAAAGTGAACTGTTCAGGGCTTGCCGTTCCACCTCACTGGGCCCGTTCAGCCAGAGTCCACACGGTTCTCACATTGTCGCCTCACTGGGCAGTCACGTCAATGGACAGCACTAATTTTCACTACCGAATGTATTTGAAAGGTGTTTTCCGACTGTTCTATGATACTGCTGCAGCCAACGTACCGATTGTCACCATAACCACCCTTTTGAGCTCATAGGTGGACTCCCCAGTTAATAGTTCACCAATCCATATCAGATACCGTGTTGCACTTTTAAGTACCACATGAGGCACAACCCAAGTGATTGCAGTTTCTCCATGTAGTCAATTACAACGAGTTTCATGGTTACCACTTGAAACGAGCGGGGTTTCAAGTAACCTGCACTCATGCACATAATTGGCACCGCTGTTTTGCTAATTTGGTTGCTACCAATTTATGCGCTCGCCCATGGACTATAAATAAGAATCGCAGTGTGGCTTTTCTAGTTGGGCTTCATGTTGAGCAATTCTCCTAAAGCTTTCGCCACCAAACTTGGATTACAGTCGGCTCTGAAAAAGGTACTTATAAAATTTCTAAAATAATTTTAAAAGCAAGTTTATATTGGTGTTGTTCTACTTTCTAATCTTTTAATGGTTGTTAAGTAGGGCTGGTATCGATTACTTGTGGAAGGTTTTGAGATAACTTATTAATAGTATTGCCTGTTTGTGTGGTGTTCTTTTTTAGAAAAAGTATTGTAATCTGAAGTCTTGGTATTTCGCTCAGGTTATCCACACGTGTTTATATTAGTAGGGCTAGGACTGCTTAGTCACTACATTAAAGTGTTTAAGATCTTAATATTTTGAGTAGGTGGTAGCAGTAATTGTAATTATAACCAGCAAGATGGTCCTTCAGCACTATGAACTTTTTCTGATAGTACGAACAAGTCTTATTTGACCTCCGTAGCAAAGCACTTAAGATACAACACAAACAACGTATAGCTCTTATCTAGTAGATATCTAGGCCGTGTGCCTTAAGCCTTCTAATACCAAATAGTTCCTTTACTTAAAATTAGAAAATGCCATTGACAATCAGCTTGTGAAGCACCGTATGCCACTGTGATCATGTGATCAGTTATAATCCTACCAGAAAGGACAATCCAACTTTACTTGACCGAATGTCAATTGTTAAATTGCACACTTGTTCCCAAGTTTGTATTTTAGTGCACAGGTTGTGAACTTGCAGCCACCAGCAATGTCTGTCCCTTTGCTTTCGATATCGCTGTGTGAATGCAGGTCATGTACAGATGTTCACGTAAATGCACCTTACATAATTTCATAGGGAGGTCTCGAAATACAGCTGTTGTGGGTCTTTGACGACTAGAGGTCATCTAGATTGTCGTTGTGCCTTGCATCGTATGTGTTGTATAGTTAAAGAGCAAGGGGTTCGGTCTTGCAGCACGAGGATGGTGAACTTTTCCCGACTGAGAGCCATAAGACTTTCATATACCTTGTCGGCCACATACACATGAAGTGTCTGATGCAGCAAAGTTTGAATGAAAGCAGCTGAAGCATATATGACTGGTGACAAGAAGTGTGTCGCACACAGCTTGGTGAAAAACATTTAAGAACCACAATCTCTTCAAACTGATGCGAATTTAAAAACATATGTCCTGAGATGGCTGTCATAAAATAAAAACCTGTACGACTTTGACACAATTTATCTGGATAGCAAGAGTTCTGGTTAATCTCTTCGATAATTAACAATCATATTATTCTTTTAAACCCATATTTACAGTTCGTTACATGTACCATATATGGGTGTCCTGGAAAAAAAACTTGATAACCGGCATTTTACTTAATTCAGATAACCTACCATGGCTTCATGTGTAGTGATGCACTTTGCATTATTTACGTTATCGTCTCTGCAGATGGCCACACAATCAGTTTAATGATTAAGCTAATGCTCATATTTTCAATAACAAAACCCAACTCTCGAGACAAATGGAGCATTTTTCAATTTTCAAGTATTTTCACAGCGCTCCTTCAGTATTTATAAGGGTTGTAACAATTCAATCCCACCACCACCACCACCCAAGAAGTCTAAATTAATGCTCATTATTAAAACATTTGAGATTGTTTTTCGAATAGCATATAAACGTTTGGTTTTCCTATTTCACTTCTAGAGGGTTTGTTTTGTTCATTGGCTTAAACATAAAAATGGTATATTATCTACATAACTTGTACAATCACAACTGTATGCATTATTGCACATCTAAGAATCGATTATAATGAATCTTTACACGTAAATTTTTTAAATATAACCTGAATATAGTCTTTATAAAAAAAACCTCATGAGAAATACCACTGGCAGCAGAATATAATCTGTTTATGGCTCATGGCTCGTTCTATAAACCTCTAACCATGTATAGTTAACTGTCATCTGCCTACCGTGATTATAGAAGTTAACTGTTTGTGAGACAGAATGCAGAGGCAGACCGAATATTTTGACATTAACCATTAGCCTACTAAAAACTGTTAATTTGTGCAATACTTGTGAATAGAACCAGCTATAACCCAATGCCTAGTGAAATTGACTGCTTGTGTGACTGACCAAAACAATACTTTTCAGCTTCTTTATTCAACAGAATGTGTACAGCATATGAATGTAATGTGAATCAACCTATTTTTAAAATTAAATAAAAGTATTTCCTTTTACTACATGAGTCGGTCGTGTATAGTCTGCAAAAGCACAAAATAAATTAACTCTTATGTATTGTCTCATCTCAGTGTCAGTAACCGCTTAGTCCTGTACACGGTCGCGGTGAGCCGGAGCCTATCCCGGCAGACATGGCGCAAGGCAGGGATATACCCACGATGGCACGCCAGTCCATCACCAGGCACTGTGGGCAATTTAATCTGCAAGCCAATTAACCTCTACAGCAGCATGTTCTTTGGACTGTGGGAAGAAACTGGAGTGTCCCGCAAAAAACCCATGTGGACACGGGGAGAACATGCAAACTCCACACAGAAAGGCACCCGAGCGGAGATTCGAACCTGGGACCTTCTTGTTATGAGGCGACAGTGCTACCCACTGGGCCACCGTGCTGCCTTCTCATGTATTGTACTTTGTTTACAACACAGGTAGTGCAAAAGCAAATCATAACCATTACACTTGGCGCAAAACAGCTTGGATGTCTGACTCGTGCTAACAAAACGGTGATGACGTTGGATCAAACGATTTAAACATGTCAACTAGAGTTTGTGTACGCCTGGCTTTACCAGAACCTTCCTCTAGTGACTGTGCAATAGTGGTTGCAGCGTTGGTGACGGTGCCGGTCGTGGTGGCGTCGGTGACGGTGCTAGCAGCTCCGGTCCACGCCGATGCGGGTGCCTTAATTTGCACCTGGTGCGAACGTTCGCCAAACATCCCGCTGTACTTTGTCTTTGTCAGCACCCCGAGCACCGGCTGAACGGGCAGATTGTGGACAGCCCCGTGATGTGCCAAAAAATCCTGGGATGAGATACTGTGGTCCAATACATTTCTCATGAGGGAGGGCTTCTCTCGTTCTGTGGTGACGGAGGAGAATACATCTCTCTCTGTAGATTCGACAAATCTTGTATTGTTCGCCATTTCGTTGACGCTCGAAGGCTCCCAGGTTACGAAGCGAGCAAAATCTGGCATGGGCAAATCCAGGTGCGTGAAGAAATGCTGGTTGGATCTCATCAAGCGAGGGTCCCACGTGGCATTTCTGTCCATCGGCTCAGGTGGGATGACTGTCGGCTGCTCCTGGAGCACCACTAGCGCCACAGGTGACGGGAGATTTTCACAGGCTCCCAGCTTTCCCATCGGCGACTGTGAGTAATGATGCATCTGCGAAAATGGCGGTGGCTGCTGCTGATGCTGCTGGAAAGCGGTGACCACTGGAGAAGATTGTGACCCAGCGACACCAGGAGTTGCGCCGTCATCGTGTGTTGGTGCCCTACCCTCGTTGGCCTTCGGAGCTGCAATACTGAAATAGAATTTTGGGCTGGGGAACATGAAGGTGTTAAGAGTTGTTTGAACGTTACTTGTATTACTACTGTGTATGTTGTAGCCGTTGTGCTCCAAAGCTCTCCCAAAGTAACTGCGTTCATGTCAAATAGTTTGCTGCACATGGTTTAGGTATACAGCGGCGCAACCCAAAAACACATCTGAGAGCTTAATGGAATGTCAATGCAAGAGGTGGTCAAGTGTCTTATAGGTCAGAACGCTGAGTTGGCAATACTGAGATTCTGAGTGAACACCCAGACAAGTACCTATAATTAAAACTCGGCTCTCAAGCACAGTGAGATGATGGTCACATTGATTGCATACAAAAAGATCACTTTGCATTTGGTTCTGCACTCAAGTTGGCTACAGTTGAAGCTGTGAGAATATGAAATACCAGTTTGACTCTTACAATAAAAAAGTGTTGGCACCCTCCTGTGTAAAAATAGATCACTTGAAGGGGTCTTAGAGTTCGCTCTGTACCATCTACTTCCATGGATTCTTCTTAATAATTAGATGGGCACTGCTCTCCGAGGAAGCTAAGTGGATACTTTGTCTTGACCGGAGACCAACAATATAATGGAGATAAAACTTGGGAGAGAAAAAAAAACTCGATGGGAAAAAAATGCTTGTTAAGTGAGGCTAACCTGTCATGGACCGCTTCCTTCTTCTCTTTCTCTGTGGGCTCCTTGGGTCCATTCAGACACTGTTCATTGCACATTCAAACAAGGACATAGGCATGCGTGCTTAATGAACAATTATCACACATGTAATCATGTAGGTTTTCACGGCTCAATGCATGATGTTTGCTTCCATAAGTTGTTCTTTCGGGACAGCGGCGTCGATCACTCCCCCTCTCCCCAATGTGAGGCGAGACGCTGCGAAGAAGAGGGGGAACGATCGACGCGGCTATCCCAAAAGAGCAGCTTTTGGAAGCAAGCATCAAATATCACACAGCGAATCATGAATCCTGACCACTTGTTGATTGAAGAGCCAATTACTTTTGTTGTACATATCGAATGTAACGCATCTGGCTGCAGATATGGCTCAGGTTAAGTGCAAAGGATGAAATGGGGGCTTCCACCAGTTTCTCATGACCTCTCCAAAGCCTGATGCCTCGTTCCCTGTGTCTCTCTGGGCCTGTGGTTCCTAGCTAGCTGCACCACCTGCACACTCAATACTCAACTAAACTTAACTGTAGTCTAGCCTAAATCTGGCCCTGAGGCACAGTGATTAATATTAAACCTATCGGAATAGCATGCTTCACGAGTAAGGGTGCAAGAAATAATTAAGTACCACAGATCGAAGTTCTTCGCCCATTCTTGTGGCTCGGTGCCTTGGCTCTGGTGCAGTTACACAGCCTGCACACTCGATAGCAATGACATTGAGGCCCACCTTCAGCAGTAGTTCTCTGGTCTCCTCGGTGAGGGCTGCGTGCGAGAAGCGGCAGGTGTCTCCCGCATAGCACGTCGTGCCCGTGTGGTAGAACTTGCAGGGGAAATCACGTGGGCTCCGGTCAGTCAAGGAGCAGCTGTGGAATTGGCGTTCTGGATTCTTGTGGGCTGGTGGCACGACCAAGCCGGCAGCACATATGCCACTTGTAGCAAACGTGCAGTCGAATCGAGTGGCCGCGCTGGTTAATACTGCGCATTTGCACTTCAGAGCAGACATTAATGCCCATGGGCACTTAAACACTCACCTCCATAATGATTCATTGATGTCACTAATCGGGGTCGCGATTTATTTCAAGAATCAATTTTTGTTTGTCTTTTTTATAATATCGCTTTTGGTAAAGTTTTCACACCATTAGTGTGATTGAAACATTAGCATGTCATTTGCATACGATCCTGAATATACTTTGATATGGCAGCCTTTCCCCAACGAGGCCAGTTAGTGTGCATTTACAACTTATTGCAGAGGTTTATGGTTAATTTCAACAATCACACTAATTATTTTGTAGGGGTAAAAGAACCTCTCTAATTAAGAGAACAAGCCAAGCGATCCAACGTCACAGTCTATATTTGCCACATTTCAATCATTACTCTCAAATTACTCAAGTAGGAAACAACCACATGGAACTATCACAGTAGTACGATTTCCTACTTGCTGGAATCAAAGCGACTGCGACACTTCGGTGACTGGGATCTGAGCGACAAGGATATTATGCATGTAGAGGCAGCGCGAGCCCTTGGCGCAGAAACTGTTGAGGTAAAACTTGCAGATTTCCCTCTTGTTGGTCGGAGTGCCCTCGTGGCTGAATGTACATTCTTCACCCTAAAAATAAAAAAAAATCCCCCATGTAGTCATAACAGACTGTAGGGTCAAGTGCCGTTGGTGAGCATTTTTGCCCTGCGCACACAATGCGATGCACAGCACCATCCCACCATACCAGTGGACGGGAGAACCACATGTATGTGACCTTGCAAGTGCATACATTATGTCGAGCGTTGAATTATTTGGCAACAACCCAAGGGGATGTATACCATAGATATGGAGCCACACACAGATGCTCGATTGAGCTATTGTATCACAACAGTGAGAGACGATGACAGCTTGGAGAGGTATTCATTCAGCAGTGGATGGTTAATGTCTGATGAAAATAATGGTTTTGATAAGGATGGAAGAGTTGCCAGTGACAATGTTTGGCTTACCCTGGTGCATCGTCCTTCCAAGTAAAACTTGCAGGCGTATTTTGGTCTGAGTTTCAGGGGGAACGTTTTCTTGTTTTTATTTTTACATCTTTTCCGCTTCTTCTCGGCAAAATTATTTTGTAGGCGATGATGGACCTTGAGGAGGAAGAGCAATGTGTACAGATATTAAATGTTCAGGGTATGGCAAAAGTCATTTAACCAAGAATAATTATTTTCATGTTTTTGCTGCACTGACTTGGCAACAATTATTTTTATATGCTGGGTGTGGTGGATCGTTTACCTGCTTGCGGATAAGTAGAAATTACACTATTTCTAGCAACTAAGAAATATTATTCCTCAAGGTGATTTCATTATTCTTGGTAAAGCAACTTATCCTGCATCGTGTATATCATGAGATGAGTGGTGGCTATGCAAGTGGCCTGTAATCCAACACTGGAGAAAGCGAGGGTTTGGTCAATCACTGCACTAATTACATTTTACGAGACTCCCCTTCCCGTGAGCATCAAGATGCAATACCCTGGCTTGCCAGTAGAATGCAATACAGCAACGTGTGGACGGTTATTATCTCTCCGTTCTGTATGGAATTGTGCTACCCCCTCACATGCATGGGTTATCCGGCTGCCCAGCTTCCCATCTGCGACTGAAAAAATGATAAAACAATACAAACGAGAAAAAAAGGACATTCACTTTGAACAATCGCAACCCCTAATTGTAACTGTTCATTGACTAAAACTGTCCTCAAGAGCTGCTCTTCCGGAATAGTGGAGAGAGGAGGCACACTCGACACAGCTATCCCAAAGTGCATCTCTTGAGAGCAATTCTCATGCATTGAGCCATGAAAACCTACATCGATTCACTGAATGGTAATGATTTAAATTAAATGTTAAGGAGGCCGTGAAATGATCGGTATGCACAAGGGAGGGTGGCCATGCAAAGGACATACATGTTGTGGATCAGCTGCACCATGGCAGATGGAGGTCGCGCCACCACGGACCCCACCGCGCCCACGACTCACTCCCCTTCCTCTCGCCCCAAGCGCTCCTCGCTGATGCGTCACGACAGCAAACCCTCGACTCTTTCCCAGCATGTCTGCATCAAACGAACCACAGCATAGTCATGATGATGCACTCCCGGTTATACAGTTCCTTTATAAAACACAGGTGTGATCATCATCACACGCAGTAATTGGTGGCCAGACTAAGACTGTCAGCTAGGTACACTTGAGAACTTGGTGCAAGTTTGGGTGGCTGATAGCCGGATTCAGACTTGCACTCTCCTATCTCTGAAGAGGCCACTTCAGGTACCTACCCTGGCCACATCTAGCCCACAGACAGCCAGTTGAAGACTCCTGCCCTCTCAAATCACAGCCTTAAGAGGTGGAAGCTGTTCAGGTTTATAATTGGGCACATGTATCTCACCTGTTGGTTGCGCTGCTGCAGACTTGGCTGCTTGGTATCGAGACAGCTCTTTCATGAAGTCATCACCATCACTGCCACCACCATCATAATCATCAATGTCATCAACATTGCTGTTGTTTCCACCTGCGTGTTTTCCTCTTCCTCTGTAGAGGCGAGCGACTGATTTCCTTTCACTGATGTCACCCACCATGACAGTAAGGGGGAGTTCAAACACCCCGAAATCATCGTTCGAGGCGTGCGGCATGTGGACACGAACCTCCTCCATCTGATGATTCTTTCTGTCACTTGCTTTTCCCTAATGAGTAAGTGAAGTGGAAGACATGGATCAGAGAATAAGCATGAGTTAGAGACAGCGTAGTCATAAAAAGTCAACGGGCTTGGGTTAGAAGGGATGATGGCCAGAGCTATAGAAAAATGGTAAAATTATTAATAATCATTATTAAGCATATGCCCTTATCCAGGGCAACTTACATTATCACACACGTACACATTTCCAATAAATACAGGTGTAATAAAGCTACCAGTTGCCGAACATTACTGTGTAACTTTAGTTGTCAGACCTGTAAATGATGGTTGTAGAGTTGTGCCTTGAGCAGTTTCCGAAATAAAAAAAAGTGTGTTCATGAGCGAATAGTTTTCTTCGTGTAACTACCCAGGACTCTGAGA
Source organism: Mordacia mordax (assembly GCA_036362905.1). Taxonomy (NCBI): domain Eukaryota; kingdom Metazoa; phylum Chordata; class Hyperoartia; order Petromyzontiformes; family Petromyzontidae; genus Mordacia; species Mordacia mordax. The sequence goes on from JAZEWT010000013.1 coordinate 10,395,987, forward strand.
GAAACTATACTCTGACTAACTGCATGCATTCCGTACATTAATATTATCATTTAGCATATGCACTTTTCCAGGGCGGGCGGCGCGGTGGCCCAGTGGTTAGCGCTGACGCCTCACAGCAAGAAGGTCCCGGGTTCGAATCTCTCGGCTAGGGTGCCTTTCTGTGTGGAGTTTGCATGCTCTCCCCGTGTCCGCGTGGGTTTTCGCCGGGTACTCCGGTTTCCTCCCACAGTCCAAAAGCATGCTCCTGGATAGGTTGATTGGCTCGCAGACTAAAATTGTCCCGCAATGCCCGGCGATGGACTGGCGTCCCGTCGTCGGGTGTATTCCTGCCTTACGCCCTGTGTTTCCGGGATAGGCTCCGGCTCACCGTGACCCTATATAGGATTAAGCGGTTTCAGATAATGAGATGAGATGAGACTTTTCCAGGGCTGCTTACATCGCACCCACAAAAACATATCAAACAAATAGAAACATACGTAATACCGGTCGCCGAACAGATGTCAGACATGTAAATAATGGTTGAAGAGTTGTGATTCGAGCATTTTTAGGAATGATGTGAATAACTCTGTAGTCCTGATTTCTATTGGGATGTAATTCCACCACGATGGATGGGACCAGTGTAGTGAAGCAGCGAGCCTTGGAACCCGGAGAGCAGAAGTGTGGTGCAATCAGACGATCAGAATATGCTGAGTGGAGAGAGCGGGAGGGGATGTAGGGGGAGATGGTAGTGCAGGAATAAGAGGGAGCAGATAGGTGGAAAGTGATGGGTGAGAACCAGCATATAATATATGCTGACATTTATAATAAAGCTAATTGATAATATTTTTTTTATCAATGGTGCCTGAAGCTCGTGAGCAAGCTTCGGTAATGCGATTTCTTTAATATTTAAAAACAGAAAAAATTCAGTGTGTGCTGCAGTCGTGCTGCATTGTAGAATCACCGGTGAAGTGAGCGTTTGGTAAAGTGAGGAATCTGTCTCCGTAAACGGCAACTCTTCCTCCTCCGCGTCTGCAACCGACATCCGAGTCACAGGCAGCTCACCTTTCTGCAACACCGTCGCACACATCAGGAATTAATATTACTTTACACCTTAGGAAATTGCACGAAATTGAAATGGGTGCCTGCTATATTATGCAGATGTTCGTATGTTCATCACAAGGCATGGGATTATTTTACAAAAAATCACCGTTTGATTTTTCTGCAATTCAAAAGGCAATATTAATGCAGTGATAACTGCCAGTAAAGTGGAAATATTTTTGGACGATTTTAAGGAAAAAACATACGCACCCCCTGAAACACTGTCGGGTCACCACCACTTTTGGCACGAGTGTGCAGCCGTCCCCTAGCTCCCCGACCTTTCCCCTCTGTCTTCGTTCCTTGGAGAAGCGTGCACACTGGCACGGTGCACTGTGTCATCCCTGCATCAAAACGTGGAGCTGTCAGTTACACCCAACCAGATGCCATACCACAATCTCAAAAAACACGTGGCTAACATATTTGTTGACTCTTAAACTGCTCCTAGGCCCCACCTTTGTCTGACGTCGGCAACTCTGCTGCTGATGGTAGTAATTTGACCTCTTGGTAGTGACGCAGCCATCCCATGAACTCATCCTTGACAAGACCGTCATCATTCGTCTCATCCTGCTGCTTGTTTGTCAGCTGGCATGGTTTGTGCATGCCCACGTGGCCCACCATGTGAGTGAGAGGGACCTCGAATACCCCGAAGCTACTCAGCGAGATAGGGTCAGCAGAGTCGACGGTGCAGGCCGGGCGAGTGTCCAACCGTGGGCTCCTAGGAGCGTTTGACTCTACCTGAATCAGGAACAAATGTACTTTCGTGGGCATTACGGATACCAACAGTGACAACAATCAATATAAATATAAACACTGTATGGAATAAACAAAGAATTCACTCTTTCAGGTATTGGTGTTCTCGGTCTTTTTGTACAGATGTCAAGCACGGACTCTGGTAAGTGAAAACAAGAAGACCACACAAGCTTCTGACATTAAATGCTTTCAAAAATAACTGTCAACCCTATGGACAGCACACGTAACTACTGAATACCTAGGGACCACAATTAGCACCGCATCGGTACAGAAAGAACAGATTATATCCGCGAACAACAGAAATACAACTTTCTAATGATCATAGGTTGAACTCAACGAATTTGGTTAAAAAACAAAAATGGGTTTATAGTGACCAAGCAGAGAATGTAAACGTAGTACACCCAGGGCTCATCAGAGCTAAGTGATGTGACTTATAATAATATTTGCATTTCCAAAGCACCTTTCACCCGAGGGTCACAAAGCGCTGCACAGAGCTGTGGAGAGCACGACATGTCAACAACAACATCAGATCAGCTCAATCGAGTAAAATAATGATTATAAATCAATTAAGGGCATCGAATAACAAATACAACAAATAAAATGTAAAAGAGTTAACACAAGCCTCAAGACAACACCTCTATTGTTTAAGTGGCGATGGGGGATGTTTTACAGCGCGTCCCGCTCTGCTAATCCACCGCGTCGAGTCTCGGATTTCTAACGCACTGAGCGCTTGGCACTGCGATCTCGAAGGAGCAACCTTGGAGAGTGACTCTGATACATGGGGCCGTGATGAACCGTGATCATGACAATGTTACTGTGTTCCCTCCGCAAGCACATTGCGTGAGAGGTCACACTACGCGCTGTACGTGTGTGCTATTTAAACCAACACAAGATGTGCCTTACAACCATGATGGGGAACAGATCTCTCATTTACCTATACCAACCCACAACCAACTTCTAGGCCAATATCGTTTTTTAAAACTTTAGTTTATAGAGCATCAAGCGATGCAGTTAAAATTTGGTGCTAAATAAACACAAAAAGGTTTTGTAGCTGAAGTGATGAGAAGTCACACCTTGTCACCGACCGTTTGCTGCTGCGTCACCTTCTGTCGTTTGGCATCCGTCACCATCACCGCCTCCTCCTCTTCCTCCATTCTCCTTCGCTTCTTCCTCGCTCTCTTTGCGGCAGCGAGGCCGGTGTTGCGTTTCCGCTGTTTTCCCTTCTCCTCTGTTGAACGACAGGCATCGCTGCTCGCCGTGAGCTGTCCACTGACAGACACAACAGGACATGGCTGTTACGATCACGTTAGTGTCTTTACTGCCATGTATATGTATGCCTTTTATTTCTTTATTGTTACATTGGTCATTTTGAACATTTGCAGTGTTGCAGGAATCCCGCGTCTAGAGTTCCTGCAATCTCACTGGATACTTTCTGCTGTAATATTAAACATCTAATCTAGTTCCTAGTTATTCTTCCTTATCCTTCCTGGTCTCCCATCATCACCACTCACAATCGTCATTGTTTATCCTCTTTCATTATTATTCGTCTCGTCCTCGGGATCAGTCGTTGCACCCCGTGCCATCTTGCCTCCTCTCATCCCCCATCATCGATGCTCATCTCCTCGTATCTCATATATTCCCTTCCCGTCAGCTTTGGTCTCCCCAAAATGCCTCTTCACTGCCCTCGGCTGCTCACCCACTCACCCACCCACTCACTCATTCACCCACCCACCCACTCATCCACCCACCCACTCACCCACTCAAAGACAAAGATCCCCCATATAGCCTTAACAGACTGTAGGGTCAAGTGCTATTAACGAACACCTATGAAGGTCGACACAGCACACGAGGAGGTGGGTGACCAACACCACGCCCGGCAGCCTTTGTTTCCCTAGTGGCAATATTTCCACATTGCCCTGGGTACTTATTTGACGCTGAGTCGACCTAGGCGAGGTCCAGGACCAGTCCATTAAATCGTCACTGGTGATGGCCATGAGCGGGATTCGAATTCAGGTCGCCGGGTTTGTAGCCTAGCGCGCTAACCGCTGGGCCACCGCTCCACACACACTCGCCTACTCACCCACCCACTCACCCACGGCTGGGCAAGGAGAGGTCACTGCCGCTGTTGAGTGGCGTGGGAGGAGAGGCGAAGATGCTTTCCAGGGACATGGGGCCGGCGGCAAGCTGCTGGGTCGAGAAAGCCGACACGATCCAAGAACAGTGATGCGAGATGTAGGATGCACGTTGTGTTTGTGTGAGGACAAAGGAGCGACGCTCACAACAACTAGCGGAGCGCCTGGCGGATAATACAGCCAGCTGGCAGAGTCGGGGAGCAGGTGGTGCATCTGCCAGTTATCTCAGTCAGGCCACCCATAGCACCTGGGCCTGTCCCATTATATATTGAATGGGAGCCTTCGACACTTCACGTGATAGCCTCAAAGTGCACCCGGCCTGGCACAAGGCTCTGTTAGAACGTAACCGCCACTTGGTAGCAAATGGCGGTTGTTGTGAGTGCAGCTCCATTAATTAGTCAAAGCTCAGCCGACATTTTTCAAAGTTCTATATAATAATATAAGGACAGTCTGTTATGTCCACTGCGGAATGAGGCTCTACATACATCTTAAGGGTCCATGTCTGACCGTACGTCATCGCGCTTTGACAGTGGCATTTTGAGACCTGCCACGGTTCCACTGCAGCGACCTGTGAAACCTGTTATGCATCGTGTGTTTGTGACCCTCGGGTGAAAAGCGGTCTAGAAGTGCAATTATTATTATTATTGCTGTACCCCACACAATGCATGGCTGCCTCCCCCTCCACCTCTGTGGTTTCCTCACGTCTCTCTAACGTTATTTGTTCTCGATAAGGACGTCTGCTTAATAATATTAAGTACTGCTCAGGCCCGCTTAGCCAGCTAAATAATAATTTTTAAAAATGTGGTTCATTTCAAGTGCTTGTACTCGTAAGCATCCACGCGTAGGTCAATTCTTAACGCGTGTCTTTATCGCTAGTATCAAATCGTGTGTTTGGTCAAGGTGTTAACGTTCGGGTGTCTTTCTGTATGACGACCGCGACCCTGTCGTACAGGAATAAGCCGGGACTGGTAACGATGATGATGATGGTTTGTACTTAACCGTTGATAAATTTTGCATCAACACTCACGTCGCTGCTGGCACACACGTGCAAACCACGAGCCTCTGCTCGCGCCTCGGAAACGGAAATGGTTTAAGACATAAACACTTCGCATCCAGGATTGTTTAAAATTCTTAGTCGTTGCGTTTGAGGGTACCAAATACTGCTGTCAGTGTTGAGCTAAAATATAACTTGAGTTGTATACGGTTTACTTACTACATTACTGCAGTATTACGTTTGTTACCCATCACTTCCGAGGTCATCACCTCGCAGTGACCCACGTGGGCAAAGCTAGCGACTGTCACAAGACGGATCTCATCGTTATTGTTGCTACTTAATTGACTTCTTCTTATAGTTACCATTAATTAAAACATGGAGTTTGGCGAACCAATCAGTGAAGGACCGGGCTTCGTGGGAATTAAGTTTTGTCAGGAGTGGTGAGTGTATACAGTACTGTATTGTGCTTTGAGGAATGGCCGTTGTGCGACACGGCGTTCGTGTTTCCTTCTCAGGCCGCACGCAGTGCTACTGACGAATGTATTGAGGTTGTGTTCTTTGGGGAACATGCCTTGGCGGGTTAATTAAAGTTTTACGGTCGGATAAAACAAGTGCCACTTTGTAGGACGTCAACAGTGTTTTTTTGCCGTGGATATATTCTGCTCCGTCATGTTAACGCGGAATTTCCACCATTTGCTGGTTTGCTGTTAACGTATTTGCATGGTCGCACGCTTGGCTACATATAGAACGTGCAGACGACACTAATGCCAGGAAATTTTTTCCGTTATTTATCCTCGAGAGGTTCAATGAAAGATTAATTTCATGAGTAGAAAATGAGAGCCTATGTCGCTAAAAAGAGTAGACAAGAAGTTCTGTTGCAGTACCGTATACAGGAATACTTTCCAAAACATTGTTTAGGTTACAATACTATACATTCTAGTAGACTGCCAAACCGTTCCTGTCAGTAGTAGTAGTAATTCTAACAGCAGTGTAGTACGGTTTCAATCGGTAACACGGAAGTTGGGGTATCGTTTAACCGTGTCCTTTAACGTTAATATATTGATCGTCATGACCTATGAAGGCCTCCAAAGTCATTGTCACCTCTTACAATCTCGAGCTTCCACAATTCACTTGGTACCTGCACACGAGCTGATTTCATCGTTCCACCTCAGGTGGACAACATCTTGATGAGAGCCGATAGATGAAACTTGGTGATGAAATGGTCTCAAAAGGGAAATGTCCACCGCGGAGGTGGAGCAATGAGATCAGTCAGCGCATGCACAATGAAGATGGATTATATCGTAATTGCAAGACCAATTGTACAAAGTTGTTTGACTTACATAGTTTTATTCAAATGAGAGACAGTAGGTGTCACTATTTGTTTTACATAGCAAAGCATGGTCTGGTCTTCTTGGAACGCTTTACAGTTAACCATATAAACGTCGGAATGAGATGTGTTCACAGGTGCCACAGTAATAACATGGTGAACACGTGTCTTATTCGTTTTCAGCAACAACATGCTTTACCCAAAGGAGGATAAGGAGAATAGGATTCTTCTCTATTCTGTAAGTACTGTGATGATGTAGGTTTTCACGGCTCGATGCATGATGATTGCTTCGAAAAGCTGCTCTCGCGGGACAGCCGTGTCGTTCGCTTCCTCTCCTCGCGACGTTTCGCCTCACATATTAGAGGCATCCCCAGGTGCAGTATGTGTGTGTAGTGCCTGTTGCGCCTATATATATGTGTGGGTACTATAGTATTCGTATTTTATCAAAATCGATTCTATGTTGTTTATCTACACTATGTGCTGCTGTTGCTGATTTATCCATGTGCCGCAAACGTACTGCTGCCTCGTGTTCTCTTTTTCTTGTGGCTATTGTTCTTCCTGTTTGTCCGATGTATACTTCCTCATAGTTGCTGCAAGGGATGCAATATACGCCTTCTGTCTGTAACGGTAGTCGGTCTTTAGGTGATTTGAGTACGTCTTGTATCTTCTGGTGGCTTGTGAAGGCTGTTTTTATTTTATAATTATCTAGGTATTTGCTAATATTGTCTGTGGTGCCTTTCACATATGGCAGGAAAGTGCGCGTCTTGATCTCTTCCTCCTCATTTTCTTGCTGTTTCTGTCTACGTTCTCTCGTTATGGCACGTTTGATTTCTGTTTTTGTGTATTCATTGCTCGCTAGTGCTTGTTGTAGATGTTGTAGCTCGTCTCTTAGATGTTGTTTGTCTGAAATTGTTTTTGGCCGGTGGGCTAAGGTGTGCAGTATTCCCCGTTTCTGGTTCGGGTGATGGTGAGACTCCGCGTGTAAATACCTGTCCGTATGTATTGTCTTCCTGTATAAAGTGTGGCTGAGCATCCCCTCTGCATTTCTCTTCACCAATACGTCCAGGAATGGAATTTTGCCGTTATCATCTATTTCCATGGTGAACTTGATGTTCGGGTGTATGGAGTTTAAGAGTTTAAGAATTCTTGGGCACATAAACGTAAAGTGACCAATAATTCTTAAACTCTTGAACTTCTTGGTCATACCAAGAATTCTTGTGACTTAAAGTAGCCAAGAATTCTTAAACTCCATGCACCCGAACATCAAGTTCACCATGGAAATAGATGATAACGGTCAAATTACATTCCTGGACGTATTGGTGAAGAGAAATTCAGAGGGGACGCTCAGCCACACTTTATACAGGAAGACAACACATACGGACAGGTATTTACACGCGGAGTCTCACCATCACCCAAAACAAAAACGGGGGATACTGCACACCTCAGCTCACCGGCCAAAAACTATTTCAGACAAACAACATCTAAGAGACGAGCTACAAAATCTACAACAAGCACTAGCGAGCAATGGATACACAAAACAAACATCCAACGTGCCATAATGAGAGTACGTACGTAGACAGAAACAGCAAGAAAATGAGGAGGAAGATATCAAGACCCGCGCTTTCCTGCCATATGTGAAAGGCACCACGGACAAAATTAGCAAATACCTAGATAAATATATAATAAAAACAGTCTTCACAACCCATCAGAAGATACAAGATGTACTCAAATCACCTAAAGACCGACTGCCGTTACAGACAGAAGGCGTATATTGCATTCCTTGCAGCAACTATGAGGAAGTATACATCGGACAAACAGGAAGAACAATAGCCACAAGAAAAAGAGAACACGAGGCAGCAGTACGTTTGCGGCACATGGATAAATCAGCAACAGCAGCACATAGTGTAGATAAACAACATAGAATCGATTTTGATTAAATACGAGTACTAGCAGCCATCCGCCATAAAGGTCCAAGATTAATTCGTGAAGCAATTGAGATTCACAAGACAAAAAAGACAATGAACCGAAAACAAGAAATGAATATAAAGTTTAGCCAAACCTGGAGGCCAGTTGTTGAAGTCAGTAATGCACAGATATAAAGCTATGGGGTGTGGACATCAGAGGGCGATCACAAGGTGTGTGGGAGGTTCTTTCATGAGATGCAACTTAGGGAACTAGCCACAGACAAAGCAGGAGGGGGTTATCGCAGTTCCGGGGTGTGATTAGGATAAAGAGATGAGTGTTAATGTGATTCAGATGTAGACCCCACACAACAAAAGATGACTCGACACATACATAGTACCCACATATATATATATATATAGGAGCAACAGGTAATACACACACATTCTGCACCTGAGGATGCCTCTAACGTGAGGCGAAACGTCGCGAAAAGAGGAGAGGAAGCGAACGACGCGGCTGTCCCGAGAGAGCAGCTTTTCGAAGCAATCATCAATCACAATTTGTTTCGGAGATGCTAACATAGAAACCAAAAGAAATTGATCTCGGTTGAAACATTTTGTTCATCATGTTTGATTCGTGATATTGGCAAAGAGCTTATGGTTGTGAGCAGACGTCTCTTGTGTTTGTGTGATCAGTGCAGGAATTGTGATTATCAGCAGGAGGCTGACAACAGCTGCATCTACGTCAACAAGATTACCCACGAAGTCGAGTGAGCAAGAGCACATCTGTCTGTAAAGTGGGGCAGGATTATTTAGAAAGATGATCCACTATAGAGCTCGCCTTGAGACTCGTCTTCAGCCTCGAGGACACCCTCTCCTTGACCTTAGCCACCTCTAGTCCGCGAACTTGACTGTTTGAAACTGTTCATGCATAAATCTTCGTCGTTATTTTATACAGTTTCTCAAGTGCGAATTATTGCAAATTTTATTTGGAAGTAAATGTTTGACCAAAATTAAATAATATTCATTCGACCTTGACTGGCCATGACACTGATGTTGACTTAAACGGCCCCTGTCCTGTGCTTCACAGCGTTTGAGATTTGTATAAACTTTTTTCTTTAATGTTCTTCATCCCTGTCTCGTTTGCCAGCGAGCTAACTCAGATCATTGCTGACGTGGCCCAGGACCCTACACTGCCCCGTACAGAAGACCACCCGTGTCCAAAGTGAGTGGCATAAATCACTCATCCTTTGGATTTCCATTAAGAAGTATAAAAAATAATATACGTGCCTTGAGAGGGTTATTTGACTATATTTTAATAATAATAATAATAATTGTGGTTTTGGTAGCAGTCGTGGCGGGGGGCCTCGACGACCCAATCCCTGGACCA
>JAZEWT010000013.1:10432147-10452052 GCA_036362905.1 Mordacia mordax
AGTGTCTGGGGTGAAGGAAGTCTGGGCATCGCTGCTTAGACTGCTGCCCCCGCGACCCGGCATCGGATAAAGCGGATGAAGATGGATGGATGGATGAAGTAAAGTATAGTGATGTTTGAATACATATGAGTCTTTCTCATCTACAGCCTTTTAAAAACGTATACAAGTACTGTAACCCATCTGGGTATCATATTAATCCAAGATATCATGCATACTATCTGGTATATACGATTAAACCCTTACATGAGCTTGTGCTAGATATTTAACATCTTATTAACCAAACAGATCAACACATCTTCTTTTATTCGCAAATCTACGTAACGTTGTAAGGAGCTTCCAGACCCAGCCAATGAAAAACAGTAAAGTACAATCAAATAAATTTACCGTATAGATGATCTACTAATATAATATGAAGAAATTATAGAACCTCGACATGTTTTCCCACTTTTTTGTTAACACTTTACTATATAATATACAGTCATAATTTCAGAATATTTACTCACGTGTTGGGAAGAGGGTCATTATGAATTGGTGGTGTATCAATGAATGAAGCACCTTTTGTTTCATAGCTGCATGCTCAGGATAATAGCAATGTTAGGTCAATCGTACCTTGTTTAACTAAAAAGGACAATAAGTTGATTGTGTGACCTTTTGTTTTTATTTTATACTGTGTCGATGAACAGTTGAAGTTGGTGAACCCTTCGCAGTATCGCCTCGAGCACCTCGTCACTCAGATGAAGTGGCGGTTACAGGAGGGCCGCGGTGAGGCCATTTACCAGATTGGTGTAGAAGACTGTGGTCTCATTGCTGGCCTCTCTCTGGAGGAGATGAGAGCCTCTTTGAAAACACTACGCCGCATGGCTGACAAGTAAGGACTTGTCACTGCAACTTTTTGTCTTGCCTCCATCCCCCATGTGTTTTGCATGTGGACACGCCCAGCGAAATATCGATTACAAGTCAGCATGATCAAGGCCGCATCGACCTACTTGAATAAAAAAACTGATGTTTATAATTTGTTTAATTCGCTGAGCATTTGTATTTTGTTGCGTTGCATTAATCGGTATTGTACAGTGCCTGCCCTGACATTTGATCAGAATGACTAGAAAGATGCAGCAAAAGTTTCAGTACATTGCTGGAATTACTTTGCAATGACCTGAAAGAGAAGCAGCTTTCTAAGAGACAATACATGAGTTTAAAGATGTCACTGAATGCTAAGCAAAGTGGGCTTGGGCAGGAGAAATTGCTTGGATATGTTGACAGTCGGTGGTTGAGACAATGGATTGGCAGCCAAAGAAGGTAAAAAAAAACCACGAGGATGTCCACCGCATGCGTAGCTGTAGCCATGAAATTGACAGATATGAGGAGGCCATCCAGCAGTCGGTTAACAAAAGGGCTGAAAAAATAATTTATAAAGTTATATATCGGCTTCTTGTTAATATTTTGTTATGATATGCTGTTGTATATTTTTGATATATTTAGCACGTTTTAAAATTTTCAAACTCTCTTATAGAACAGCAAATTAATGTTTTATTAGTGTTTTCAACTCAATAAGTATAGCTATACTGATCCTTAAAACATATTTTGACAACTGAGCTTTGCAGTGCCCTGCTTCATATGGCTTCTATGTACACCTTTGTGATGCCAATATAATAGAACAGTTATATCCAATTATCTATGTATTGCAACTGTAAAAATAAGAGTTGCACCGTATGTGAAAATGTTGGGTTTTTTAATGGCTGTATATTTTTGTTGTTTCATGTGCTATGAAGAAGGGCCGTTGTGCGAAACATCACCTTTTTAGATATTTATCTTTTTCAGGCAGTATTGCTGACGAATGTGAATTGTTTTTGTTATTTGTTGCTGACAGGCTTGGAGCAGACCTAACGATATTACGAGAAAGAAACGTCGAGCTTGACGACAAGTGTCCAAAAATGGTGGCCGAGGTTTTGATACGAACTGTACCAGATGACCAACAGGTAGTTAATTTTTGGTCGCAATTTGCATATTTGTTTTAAATTATGTTTTGTTTTGGAAGCATCACCAAATCTGATGCCGTTAAAGAGATTCTTACTGTTAGGGTGCCTGGTCAGCTCATTTTATGTGTAGGAGGAATCTGAAGCACGTAGAGAAAACACACACATACAAGTAACACTAAAAACGCCACACTGTTTTTTTGAGGCAGTTATCGAACTGTTATCTCATTACTGTCCTAAAGCAATGATTCTAGTTATGCTGGGGCTGAGTATTGTATATGGCATTCGGTGGCACAATAATACAATTGGTTTGGGGAGTAACTGAATGTGATTTCTTTAAAACAACTAGTTCTCCATTCCTGCCAGCATTCAACAGAAGATATGCATTGAGTTCCTGTTTACGTATGCACTCTAGCACTTTAAGACAGTAATATGATATTTTTGCTACAGTCTAAAGTTAGTTTGTGACTTCAGGTTAATGAACGGTGTTACGAAATAGTGCACATGATCTATTTATATGAAGCGCATGAGGTATTTCGGGGGGATCCAATGTAGACGATACAGTTGAAGACTCTAAAACAAAATGTTTTAATCATATGGCGTCGAATCTAGTGTGTAAATTGTGTGTGCATTTGCACCGGGGCCCATGGTTTGGAAGGGTCCAGGTGCCAGGCTATGAAGACGAAGCCAGTAGTATCCCCACTACGGCACTGGTGTAAATTGAATGATCCACATCTATTTTATACACATACCTGCGTAAAATCTATCCCTCTCTATGTTGCGATGTATTCGAGCAGTCAAATTTTCAGCCAAGCGACCTTCTTGGTTTTAGTTATCCAACAGTGGATGACCAAGGGAGACTACGACAACCATGATAGCTCTGTTCATCCGTTTGTCTGTAACGCGGGGTCACGATAACTCTCAAAGATATCCAATGTCAATTACATATAATCAGAAAGCTGCCATGATTTTAAGGGCCTTATCCCTAAGGCAACCAGCTAAATTAATCTACATGGTGTCCCAAACGAAACTTGGTGATAAAAAAACGGCATTATTTGGATAAATCTATTCTATCAATGCAATTACGTCACACTCTATATTTGTGTCTTGTCTTACGTGTGACACCATATCGTCGTATTACTTGTAATTTAATACTAACATGAAATACTTTCAGGAATAAATATATGTTCGGAATGTTTATACCATCCATATATGTATTGTTTCCCATGAATTTGTTTAAAATTACATCTCACTCAAGTGTGTCATGCCCCCCTCTGCTGGCAGTCCCTCGACCTGCGGGTAGCGGTGCTCGGCAACGTGGACGCAGGCAAATCAACGTTGCTCGGTGTCTTGACACAAGGGGAGCTGGACAACGGCAGAGGTCGGGCGCGCCTCAATCTATTCCGTCACCTTCATGAAATCCAGTCTGGACGCACTTCGAGCATCAGCTTTGAAAGCTTGGGCTTCAATAGCAAAGGCGAGGTGGGTCATAAGTCCCAATTGTGTATATAGCTTAATCTGCTGCCCTGTTTCAAGTCAATGCTAAATGTTTTAGTCTTTTGCCTGGCAGGTTGGCACAGTGGCAACATCCGCACCTCACAGACAGAAAGTCCTCTCTGAGGCAGCTTGATTCCCACCTCGAGTGTCTGTGTGTTCTCCCCCTGTTCTGTTAGGATTTCCTCCAGGTTCTCCGGTTTCCTCCTACATGTAAAAAACACTCATTAATTATTCGGCCAGAAACATAATATATAGAATGAAGTGTCTGACGGGTTTGCGCTGGCTGACCACGTGGCTAACTTTCTGCAGTTTTCTCACGCAGTTGTATTCACGTCCCGTTCATGACCCGGCTTGCAATGCGTGTATTACAAGTTGTATTATTATTATTTTGCCTAATTGTATTGTTCCAGTTGCTTATGCAATCTATCCTAACGACTCCAATGGTGACCTCTTGATTTCCACTGTGAATACAGTTCCTTTGCAGCATTGCCATATGTAACACACATACCTACAGCACAGCCTTAAACCTTTATATACTGGTGGCAGCTTATTGAGACAGGCGTCTCTTGCCTTGTGGTTGGTTGTGGGGGTTGTTTGACCATACTTTGGTATGCTGTTCAGTACTTACATTTAGATCCATGTCAAAACCTACTGAGAAAACAAACCTATTTTAAACCTACGCATGTGATTTAGCACTTGGGAGACAAGGGTTGCTAGATCACACAAGTTTGTGACACTAAAACCTTCTGAGCTGTAGTATTTAGGTGATGGCAGTATGAGAAGTTGCTTAATGACTGACTGAGTGTTAACCTATTGTGCACATGTGTTTTCTTTCACTTCCTCTTACACTGCACACTCTGAAATGGAATCATCCATATATCCCAGTGGAGTGCCCTTTTGAATTGGTTGAGATTGAGTTGGGCTGTTGTGTTTTAGTAAATTATATTTTGGTTATGTATTCACTGCGGTATGAACCAAAAGACCTGATTAAAGTTCTTGGCATGACTTAACATCAGTGGCATGTGAGTTCTAAACCGGTGCTAGGCGCCTTTTTTACTGACCCCCAGGGGGCCCGAATGGTGATTTTTTTTTGTCAAATTAGATGACATGCATGGTTTGAAGACTCCTTCGTCCGACAGAATATTGACTCAGCGCTGTGATAAAAATGAAGTTGCTAAATATCTAAGTTAATGAAACATTGCCATTGAAACTTAGCTCGCTCGGTCGGATATACTCACTGCCCTCAACAGGTCATCAACTACAGTGGCTCACGCACTCCGGAGGAGATCTGTGAGAGTTCCTCCAAGATGATCACCTTCATCGACCTAGCCGGCCACCACAAGTACCTGCGCACCACCATCTTCGGCCTCACCAGTTATGCCCCTGACTTTGCGATGCTAGTGGTCGGCGCCAACACCGGTCTTGGTAAGCAACGGGTGAATGAAATTCGACCCAACTGCAATTCCCTTTGTCTCCCCTATTGGGCAGCTGCCCAAATTCTAATGTGCTTTTCAGACAGTATAAAGATGTTTTTGATAATCAGTTCACTAAATTTTCGATTATTGTTGGCCAAGCAACAGATACATAGTTTGAGGTGTAGCTGTGTAACTTTTCACTAGAGAGAATGGCCCACAAAAATAGATACCGCAGAGCTATCACCGAGGTCCCTTTAAGCGACCTCAGGTTCACATAGTAACAGGGTGGCGCATCACATTCGCCATCGCCGTGGCTTATTGTTTGTTAAACAACCACTCACTGGATTGTGTAAAGGAATGTTATGGAGCCCTATCACCCGCTGAAGTCTGGAAAAGTAATAATAATAATAATTGCATTTATAGAGCACTTTTCACCCGAGGGTCACAAAGCACTGCACATAATTGCGGAGAGAATGGCAAATCAACGACAATGACAGAATGGATAATCAGCAACAACATTTCTTTTTGGGTTTTTTTGTTGTTGCAAATCCGAGCTTTGGGGAGAACGGCATGTCAACAACAACATTAGAACATTTCAACCGAAAGTTAAACAGTGAAGCCCGGTTATTAATAAATATTCCAGGAGCTATGTTTACATCAGGGGAAGGTGAGGTGTTGAGTTGACGGTCATGGGTTTGTATTGACATGTGCAGACTCACAAGGTTTTGGTTTGTTTGCATCTGCTGAGTGTGATGTCGATGTTGTTGCTGAGTTTGGTTTTGTTGCCACGTCCAGGGGGGTAGTGTATATGTTAGTGTGTTGCACTTTGGACCCAGCGACCTGAGTTTGATTCCCTCTCACGGCCACCAACACTGATGGCAATTATCTGAACAAATATTGTGCTTTCCCTAGAACGGCTCAGTCTCAAATGAGTACCTGATAATAATTATACAATTTATAATGCGCGTAAATTCCACGCCTGGTCTGAAATAAGACGCAAATACTGAGGTGCGGACCCGTGCTCAGTGTGAGTAGTTCTGAAGGAAATGATGTTTGAGATGTTTATTGAAAGTCGAAGTAGTGGTGCTATAGAGAAGTTTTAGGTAGAGGTTATTCTAGGTTGTGGGTGCGGCTGAAGAGAAGCGCCATTCTGTATATTTTTTTATTTTCAAGCGGGGAATACTGAGTAGGTTTTGGGAGGAACTGCAGAGAGTGCGTGAGCGTGTTTCGGTGAGTGGTACAAGTTGTTTGGTGATGTGTTGGCGGTGGTCTGAATTGATTATGCAGTGGGAGAGTAATGCGATCTTGTAAGTAGTTCCCTGCTGGATTGGTAACCGATCGAGAGTACCCATGGGGTCAGTGCTGAGTGTCCATAAGAAATGTTGAGGACTGCTCGAGGAAGGTTGCGTTGAAGGTGGAGCAGTTTGCTACATTGTTGTTCACTGAGTCTGCTTAGTATGGCGTTGCACTAGAATACTCGAGTGACTATTCTACTGCAATGCAGCATGCCAAGCTGTGTCCTGTGGTGGTTAAGGTAATGTTGTGCTTGTTGGTTGGGGTGGAAGGTGATGCCAAGTAGGTTTGAATGCAGTGAGGGGTTGTTGATTGAGGTACCAGCAATATGTAGGTTGGTTGGAAGTGTAGTAGAGGCGGGGCGTTAGGGACTGCCGAGATAGAATAAGGTTGATTTGTCAGGATTTAGTTGGAAGTGATTATTAAGCAGCCATGCCTGAAGTGCTTTGGTGCAGGTGGAGAGATTGATGGTTTTGTAGTGTAGTGTAGAGCTGAATGTCATCGGCGTAACAGTGATAGTTGATGTTGTGGTTAGTGATGAGGTGACCGAATGGGGATATGTAGAAAAGGAGTGGTTCGAGCACGGAGCTTTGGGGGACACCGTGAGTGGTAAGTGCTATAGGAATGGTGTAGTTGCCGACTTTAATGTAGGTTGTTCTGTTGTGCAGGTAAGATGTAAGAAGGGCTAGAGCGGTAATTCTGATTTCTGCTTGCAAGCGTTTAATGATTATATTTTGGCTAATGGTATCAAATACAGCTGAATGGTCAAGACTGAGTTGTGCCGTAGTTGAGCCGGTATCAAATAGCGTTCGGGAATCATTTTAGATTTTATGTAATGCGGTTTCAGTAGAATGTGCAGAAGAGTATACAGACTGTAGAGGACAGAAATTAGGAGACTGAGTGAGGTGCTGTTGTATGTGGGAAAGAATAATGCGTTTAAGAATTTAGAGATGGTTGATGTGCTGTTGGTTGGGTTTTGTTGGGTCAGTATTGGGTTTTTTAAAGGCAGGGATAAATGAGACAGTGCAAATAATAAACAGTGCCACTCTGTTCTCATGTTGAATAACAGCATCCCTTTCCCGCCTAGGTCGTGGGGTTTATTTGACCATTATTCATCATGCTAGTGATTGTGGGTTGAATATTGCAAGGGGCATAAAGATTCCAGTACAGCATAACAATGTTTGATGCTGCAGTTCCCCCTAATGCTCAGTATGTACATATCCCTATGACGAACAACCTGTCTGTACTTGGTGAGGTGCAGTCCAATTGCAGTACTGTTTAAATAAAATATTAAGAACCCATATAACTTAGACGCATAAAGTATAACACACTTTCTCTGATTTTGTCACTCCTACTTTTGAAAGATTGATGCCATCTATTTGACATTTTGGGCTATGATAGTCGACCGCGATTGCCTAATATATGTTGTGCACCCTTGCTATAGAGTCACGTTGCATGACCACCTCATTTATTTTTTAACGACACCCCTTCCATCTCGTCTACAGTGGGGACGGCCAAAGAGCACCTGGGGCTCGCGATGGCGCTCAAAGTGCCGTTCTTCATCGTGGTGAGCAAGGTGGACGTGTGCTCACCCGGCACGGTGGAGCGCACCGTGCGCCAGCTCGAACGCTTGCTGCGCAACCCCAGCTGTGGCAAGGTGCCGCTGCTCGTGTGCGGCACGGACGATGCCATGACTGCTGCTACCAAGTTCCCTCAATGCAACAGGTGGGGGCCATCCTGTCTGCATCGAGGTAGCAATGGCATTCACTCACGATTCTTCGCTTTTATTTCTTGACTTTAAAAGTATTCTGTTGTGAGTTTGATTTTAGAAAAGTTAATGCTTTATTGTACCTGGTTAGTTGTTTTTTGCTCTCTTGTCCAGAGCGTTTAGGTCTCTTATCATGTGTTTTAAAATCCAAGTATTATTATCATTATTATCCTCGTTGCTCATTTATCAGTAGATGGATTCATTCCTCACCATTCCCTCACTGCCACTGATGCTCCTGTGATGCCACTCAGCACTTTGCTACAGCATCTTGTTCTCTGCGTGTGTTCTCCAGTATAACACCAATTTTCACCGTGTCCAACGTGACTGGGAAAAACCTGGACCTCCTAAAAATCTTCCTCAACGTGCTACCACCTCAGAGCAATGTACAAGAGCAGGAGCAGCTAATGCAGCAGCTTGCTGAGTTTCAGGTGAGATTCGAGCTGCTGCAAACCTCCATTGTTGCCACTGCGATTCACCTAATGTGCATAGTTACCTGTATCTATAGCCTGCGATGTGACGTCTGCTTAACGGATGGGTACTCATTTCTAATTGAAACTTATAACTATCCGCAGTGGATGTTAGATGTAATAGTCAAAAAGCTACCACATTTCTGGGAGGCTCAAGTGGGCCATGTGATGAGCTGGCAACCCTTCACTATCTTAGCCCTGCCTACTTTTAGTGGGCTTTCTCTGTCAGATACTGGCTCGTTGGTTCCACCACCGACTGCCTTGCCAAATAATAATAATAATTGCATTTGTAAAGCGCTTTTCACCCGAGGGTCACAAAGCGCTGCACAGCGCTGCGGAGAGAACGGCACGTCAACAACGACATTAAAACGAAAAATCAGCAACAATAAAAAAAATTGAGTTTTTTTATATGCACATCATTCCAGAACATATAAACTATGATCTGACTTTCAGCTATCATTTAAAAATGCAAAATTATAGTGTAAATAATACAAATATTGGGAAATGGTTTTATTTTAAACATTTATCGGATAATAATAATTGCATTGCTAGAGTGGTAATCACCCGAGGGCCACAAAGCTCTGCACAGAACTGCTGAGAGAATGGCATATCAACAACGAGATAAGAACGGCAAATCAGCAATAACGTTTTTTTAGTTTTTTGTACAAATACGAGCTGTGGAGAGAATGGCATGTCAACAAGATCAGGACAGTTCAACTGAAAGTCGAATAGTAGCAACAAATTCTAGAAGGACATAAAAGGAGTGATTTAACAAAACAAATTACACCCACTATTTGCATAACTCCACGCTTATCTAGTATTATGAATCTATACTGTTGGATCTTTTCATGGCTCGATGCATAAGATTTGAACAACTTTGGAAAGCAATGATTATTTTGAAACGGGACTAAATCCCAATTCTTACAAGTGCTTCACGATACTGGTATAGACCAAGTTAAACTCCCTGCGCAAACACGCATAGACCAGCAGTGGTAATTTCTGTTGTCAGACTTTAGCCAGTGATGCAAATTCCTTATTTCCATAGAGTACCACTTTCTTCATAGAACAACCACAAGAGCACATCATAGCACCTATAAGCCGAATTCTCAGTATTATCTGGTAACAACCTTGATTTTCATTCCCTAACATGAAGTCTGCTTAGTTCTGCACAACATTGCCTTTGTTTTTACTGGCGCAGGTGGATGAGATCTACACGGTACCTGAAGTGGGCACGGTGGTGGGAGGAACGTTATACAGGTGAGATTCTCACTGCAGATTTAACAGTATCTGAAAGGTATTTAAACAACATAAGCACTCAAAGATTAATGACTTTTCGCGAGAGTAGGGACGGCAGGATGGTGCAGTGGTAAGATCTGTTCTTCACCGAAAGAAAGTTCTGCCTGAGACGGTTTGATTGCTGCCTAAGAGGCCTTTTTTGTGAAGTTTGTGTGTTCTCTGCCTATTCTGCATGTGTTTCCTCTGGGTTTTCCGGTTTCCTCCCACAACTAAAAAAAAATACTTATTAATTAATTGGTTGATAATGTTATAATATATATGAAGCAGTGTCTAGCGCCGGCTAACTGCTTGGGCGACTCCCACTACTCCCCCCTCCCCTCGTGCCTCCGAATCTGTGTCCCGTCCATGACCATGCGTGGAATTTGCGGGTTACAAATTGTGTTATTGAATTAATCCACAACCAAGGTAAGCTGCATTGTTGATGTTATCTGGTCACAATTGAACTTGGTCCTGTGTTTTTGTGGGATTTGTATTGTCTCAATCTCCGATGTTCTCTCCTGTGCAGTGGTGTGTGCCGGGAAGGCGATGGTTTTGTGGTGGGGCCCACGGAACGCGGCGAGTTCCTGCCGGTCGCCGTCGCCACCATACAGAGGAACCGCGCGCCTAGCCGCGTGCTGCGTGCCGGACAGGCTGCAACGCTTGCGCTCGGCCGCTTCGACCGCTACCTCCTGCGCAAGGTGAGCTCCCGCTAGGAGGTCACCAGGCAACAAGCAAGCATACTAAATGTCTGCTTAGACAGTTTGGACTACCCGATTATTTCAGTAATCGATTATTTTACCTATAGCTGGTTTGATCAAACGACTGATCAGGTGATATGTTGATGTTGGCTTTCACGGCTCACCATGGTGAACATATTTTCCTTTGTGAATACTCATAAAGTCGGAAGATTCCTTCGATAGAGGGGACGAAACGTTGTGATGGAAAAGACATTTGGCACTGCGAACCCAAAAGAACAACTTTGAATAAGATAACATGTAAACTTTGTTTCAAGCATGCTGCTGGATGGGAAGTCGTGAGAGGGACTTGCCAATGCTATCTGCTTCATTGGTCGAGTCGTGCTGGGTTTTTACTTTGTCATTGTCCATGCTTCGTTGACTTTGTCTTTATGTACCTAACCACTGCTCCTCTCCTATTTGTGGTTTTGCCACCTTCTCAAAGGGCATGGTGCTGGTGAGCCCCAAAATGTGCCCCACTGTGTGCTGGGCGTTCGATGCCCAGATTGTACTGCTGTTCCACGCAAAGACAGTGCGCCAGGGCTTCCAGGTGACAGTGCACGTGAGCAATGTGCGGCAGACCGCCATTGTGGAGGACATCCTCGACAAGGTGAGGGTTTGGTGATTGTCGGGCAGCGAAAGGGAACGGTGTAAAAACCGGTTCGCCGTGGCTAAGCTGGGGTTGTGGGAAACTGACATGTACAGCGCTTTGTGACCCTCGGGTGAAAGGCGCTTGAGAAATGCCAATATTATTACAGAAGCCGAGCAGGGAATATTTGAGTCTTTATTTCTCGTTATCCACTCGCTGTTGGCTTGATGAAACCACCATCGTGCCTGCAGTCAGTTGTGGTAGTAATTTAGTGACATACATTTGGTGGTGGTGATGTGGTAAGTTACTTATTAATATTTGATGTCCCACAAATTGTGACTGCATTCAGAAAACAATTAAATTTCTCAATGCAGTAATGATCAATTTTAACTTTTAGTGATAGAATGATTGTAATGCATAATTAAGATTATGTTTTAGGGCACTGCATTAGCAGTGGAGCATGTGCATAAGTAATAAAACCTCAACATATTCGTCCTACATGGGGATCGACGAAATTCATTTTAGAGGTCAGGTCACGTAAAAAAATATTATCGTTTAATCCTCCACCATCCGACATGGCCAATCAGTAAGGTTTGTTACGTGAACCAAATGCGCCAATTCCTTCACTATCTCAGCACACCGGTGTGTGGGAGAGCGAACCCACAGGTTTGGCGCGGGTACCTCGATGATGCTGATTGCAACTATCAGCGAAACGTCGTTTCTCTTTGTAAAATA
Organism: Mordacia mordax; assembly: GCA_036362905.1. Lineage (NCBI taxonomy): Eukaryota > Metazoa > Chordata > Hyperoartia > Petromyzontiformes > Petromyzontidae > Mordacia > Mordacia mordax. Next base: position 10,443,894 of record JAZEWT010000013.1, read on the forward strand.
CTGTGGGTTCGCTCTGCCACACACCGGTGTGCTGAGATAATGATGGAATTGGCACGTTCTGTTCACGTGACAAACCTTACCGATTGGCTGTGTCGGGTGGTGGAGAGTTAAACAACACAATTTTTTTTTACGTGACCTGACCCAAAAAAAGAATTTTGTCGATAATATTGGTCATGAAAGTCTTCCAATTAAACTACATGGGTGTGTTTGGCCAGTTCTGTCCATGTTGCCGAGGCATTGAGTCAAAACTCGAGTACCTTCCAACGCGACCGTGGCTCTTTGCAGGAGAATGTGCGGACAGGCGAGAATGCCGTGGTAACGCTGCGCTTCATCAAGCAGCCCGAGTACATCCGCCTGGGTGCCAAGCTGCTCATCCGTGAGGGTGCCACCCGCGGCATGGGTCAAGTGACCAAACTACACTCGCTACCTGCCTCTCCGTCGTCCGAAGACAGTTCCTCGTGAAAGCAGGGAGCCGAGGATGAAGTAAAATTATCTGGCGTCGATTTCACCCTTTCAGTAAACTAAGGTTTTTTATGAACGTGTGATTCCCCTGTGCTGCAGGATTCTGTTGGTTACAATGAAGACTACATTTTAAACACCAATGATGATTTTATTCTTCTTCTTGCATTTGAACCTGACATGCATTCTTTTTAAACCCCTCAATAAAGAGTAGCTGCAGGTTGTTGTAAAAAAAGACACTTCCACAGTGGAACGCTAGGAGTGTGTCATTGCAGTGGCTCAGTAAGGTTGCAGGTCGTTAGGCACGTGCACATGACATTGGAATCATCCACTGTAGGTCTCGGGAAGCAGGGTCTGCCTAAACCGCACGCGTTGTACGAAATATGCTCGCGCTATACGTTGAATTTATTATTATTAGGCCACGCTCACATTCTTGTGCGCGCACAAAGTAGCGGACTTAACTCAGGCTTCTCGCTCACCGTCAATCCAGCAAGGTAAGCAGCAGACTCACTCAGGCTTTCCAGTTCGCCTCTACTCATCAAGGTGTCTATTTTTGTTCTTACTCCAGTATTATTAAACACTTGTGTGTGCACATTTCCTAGCTCATCTGAGGTATGGGTCTCGGCTCTCCTGATTTGAGTACAGCCAGTCCCAGGGTTTTATGGAGAGTTGTTCCCAACACGAGGCCATGTCTCATTTGATCACATGGTTTTAAGTTACTCGTGCTGGCCCAATCAAGCATACAGTGCGTCCTTGAAATAACACCAGCAGTTATACCATGTCCTGCATGTTATAGGGACTTTTTGGGTGAACCCCTAAAAATAAGAAAATAATTACAGGCGCACCCTTGAAGCTTATAAAATTAATGAAAGTCCAGAGCAATGATAACTTTTTGTCATGTGCATCTCCATGTTGTACAGAAACTTCAAGTGCCAAGCAGCCTCTGTGAAGTACTGCACTGCAACACCTTACTAATACAATTTTAATGTTATTGCGATATAATTCTTTAGCATTCAAGCAAGATAACGAGCTTCCAATTGGTCAACCACTCTCTGGATATTAAGTTTTTGGAAAGCTTTATATCCAAGCGTACCCCACTCTTAAATTAGCTCAGTATTCTGAGGACAACACTATTCCGCAGAAAAACCTCTGATGGCCTCACGTCATTTTGCTTGACTGTCGTGGAGTATCCGGACCCTTCCTTCGTGTGGTGTTTCACACCGGAGTTTCAGTATTTATTTAGTTTCTGTGTCAGTCTTATGATATTTGCTGCAATCTGTGGAATCACCACGTTTTGTCTGCCAAGGGCTTCTGATTAACATCCGGTAGGCAAGAGGAGATGGGGCACTGTTGGTGCTATTGGCAGTGGATATATTTAAAACATTGCCTTGATGCCAAGACAGTTATTTCGTGTAACGACCTAGGTAGATTTAACAGTTTTATTCTGGTATTTGTGGAAAGGTTCAAACATTTTATGTCACCCTCCGAACTGATAATTTTACACTGCAGCACTGTTTTGAATTTCCTGTAGCGTGATTTTACATAGTGGTTGAACTATGTCGTTTGTTTTACAGGTTAAACAAATATCATAATTGCACCTGTATATATGTGTACATATATTTGTGTGTGTGTAACCTGTATGTTACGAGATGCCCATAATACCTAGGTCTGTCCTATGACCCGTCGGAAAGCCTTCGACACTTCATGTGGCCGCAAGGTTCACCTGGCCTGGCACAGGCGCCGTGGTGAAATCAGTGCCACTTAGTGGCGAATAGCGGTTGTTATTGTTACGAGATGCATATGCATTATACATATGTACTATATGCATGTATTATTGCATACATGCGCGTTATATGCAGTCTCGGTGATAATGACACAACATGCAATCGCCAATCACATGCACGAAATATCTTACATCGCAGAGCTTTGGCACCTAATTATAAGACTTCCGTACTGCTTGCGTAGGGTGTTCGCGGTCTTATTCTACGGCTGTACAATGTATTCTCAGATTCTACCGTGGCTCGTTTGGCACGATGGCAAAACAAATTTAAGTCGAAGGCCCCGTCGCGTACGGCGAAGCCTCGTGCAGTGTGCTAAATGACACGCTGCAACCTGAATATACATCCGGGAACCGCTGACTACCGTAGTCCTTTGTTGCAGGTGTCACTTGTTAATTGCGATTGATAAATACAGGGACTTTCCCAAATGCCTGCCCTTGTATTCTGCATGCCCTCTGCTTGACATGCGCTGCTCTAGGTTGAGAAAACCTGCAAAAACCTTCATCATACCGGCAGCAATGCTTGAGGTAAAGGGTGCATTTTGGCATGGAACTGCTCTGTAATCTTAATGATCAGAGTTTATAGTCTACCCCAAAAGAAATGTGTATTTAAATTCGTTTTGCAAATTTTGCAATACATTTTAGGGCAGCGGAGATCTTGACCTTTTTTTAATTTTCAGCATGCCAAATACTTCCCGTTCAAACCTTGCAATATTGTACTCCTTATTACACAGGTTGCGGCGTTGTTATAATTAGGAGCTGTGTGTACAGTTTCCAATCTGAGATTGGGAATTGGGATAAAGAAGTTTAGGTTTTAAGAAATTTTGAGATTCGGTATTAAAAGCCTCCTGGAAAGTGGTCTAAGATATACATAATGGACTGCTAGATTATTAACGAAAAATGTGGGACGGAATTTTAAAGGAATCGTAGATTGAAACATCTTTACGCAGACGCACGTGTTCTATGCAGACTGCACTATGCTGCCCACTAGGCTGCTGGCTATTAAAAACTTCACGGTAAACTTCGGGATTTGCCCCCTCCCTCGGTGATTATTATGCGCATATAATTCTAAATTCTTTGAAGTGTCATCGTTCCACGTTTTATTTAACAGTTTAGAGCACTTATCAAGCATGCAGCATTAATGTTTATTTGCATACTGATGTTTAACATTGAGGTTAATTTACGAGTCTGACAAAGCACTTTTAGTTGATTTTATTTGTTCTTGCATCTTTCACATCTAACGATATCGATGTGCCGGATCTTTTCTTATTGTGGTGCTTGAGCGTTCAAAATCTACCCTCCACTGTTGTCTCGTAGCATGTGGACATGATGTTAAGTAACACTCGACAAAGAACCCCAGCAAAACAATGTCACTATTCTGAGTCTCACATCTCAATGCGTGGACGTGCTGCATGACGAAATATTTTTTAAATACTTAATGTTTGAAATATCAATTTCGTGGCAATCTATTACAGTTGCCGCCATACTTTGTAACGTTTATTATAAGTGATAGCGTTGAGTTTAAAAATTAGCATTTTGTAATCGTATATGCTATTAAAGCCAGTTAAGAATGATCTTATACTGACTGGCTCTTGGTATAATTTTAAAGGTAATTTTAGAATATTTGGACTACTTGTTAGCAAGTAAGATTTTACACTCAAACTGACATCACCTGCCCCAGTGATAATTTCAGGTTGAGATGATGCCATGCTATTGAGTGTTTCTATTTATCAAGGCGGTTAAACATTTTACTGAATTGCCCTTCTTATCAAATAAATCGCTTCAATATTGTACTAATATTTACATACTAATTAAAATAGAAATATACGAAGGGAATGGCAGTCACTTTAGTCGATAACATGACCTTACAAATAATGTCGCCCAAGATCCCCCTCGTTGCCCTGCTTGTTTCGGGCCAAACGTGACACAGTTCACTGCTGAAGCGGTGATTTTTTAAACTTTGGCAGCAGCTGCTCGCGAGCGGTCTCCTGATTGAGCTTAGCACGTGGAGCATTGGGTGTGCGGTGAGTTTGTGTAGATCCGTGCGCTGCCTGCTGTTAGCGATTTCGCACCTGGTGTCCACGTGTGTCCATCGAGGGTCTCGTCATCTTGTGGTCGTTCAGTGTGCTTCGTTTTAAATAAATATAACTACGGTATATTTTTCGTCTTGTTAACTGTACATTTTGTAAAAAACAAAGGACTATTAAATTGCTTAGATTTAAAAATATCCTGTCACGTGTGGATTATTGTCGGTAACATTTCCAAAATGGTGCCAAAAGCGTTTTGATGGTGAAAGGCTGTGAAATGGCTGACAAGTTCTTTATGCACACTAGTGAAACGCTTCAGGAATTGCATTGTTAAAGGAAAATTGTTGAAAAATGTAGTTAGCCATATGTAGAACTCGCAAATACTCATGAGCTGTGTAACTGCTTGTACAAATCCGTTACACCAACTTACATTAAAATTTGTATACTTGTGCTCTTGCAGTGAGAACACATCGTGCCATATTTTCAATTGTACATCGCATGCCTTTATTTTACAGTATTTAAGAAAGCAGTGGACTCTTTGAAGGGCATAATCAAAAAATGTAAAAACATGGTATAAAGCATTAAGATTAGTTTATAAAATTGGAATGTGGTAAAACTGATCTCAGAAAATCATTAACCTCAATGTTACGTGTTTGCTTTCACAATTTTAAACCTACTACTTATATCAGTTGGCAAGCATGCTTTTAACTACCCAGGAGACTTCTTGAAGAAAGCGTGTAATGTGCCACTGTTTCCTGACATCCTCTGCCGTTTGGCGGCAGGATTTTCGCCCGACATTTTTCTGGTGACCTTGCCATGCTGAGAGTGTTTTGGTGGTGCTGGTGACAAGTGTTGGCCTCGTGGGACAATGGGTGATGTCGCAGAGAACGAGTCCTGCAGATCACGGGCAAAGTGGTAGTCTGTGTGCTCAGGCATCTCCCACGTCAGTATGTGCATATTACACTTCTCACACATCACATAGTCTTCAGAGGAGGCACTGCAATATGATAAATGCCCCTCTCGGTCCTGAGCAGTGGTTAGATCCATCTCTGGATTGCTGCTGCTCTCTAATGCTGTATCGTCACATGTCAGCGCAGGAGAAACACGCTCATCTTTATTTTTATTCAAAACGTCAAATCCGTCACTGTCTTGTTGTTCATAAAAAGTTTTCAAGTGTTCATTTGCATCCTCAACTTGATCGACGGATTCTAAGTACGCTTTGCTGCTGTAATGATTGTCTTGACTCGGAGGTGCAGATCCTGCAGCTAAGGTTTGGATGCTGGTTGCTTTTCCATCCACTGCGTCGCAAAAAAATTTAGAGCCGAAACTTGACTTTGCAGCAACAGTCGTTGCCACTGTGGCACAGAGCGCCCTCCGCTGGAAGAACGAGGAGATTACCTTCTGGGGGCTTTTAACCGGCAAACGAGTTTTTGATTCAGGGCAATTTTCCTCAACCAGCTTTGCAGAAACTTCACTACACGAAGCTTGTGCTGGAGTCTTGCTTCCATTTCCAGGGCTGTCTGATCGAGAGACTGCTCTCCTAAAAAAGGTGAGAATACCCGGCTTGCTGTCCGTCGCCAATGCTGGGCTGTGTTCGTTACACTGACCCTTAGAGGTCACCAAAGGCAGTGGGGGAAGAGGTTTCTGTGTGGGGGGTGCGAGGCTCTGGAAAGCCGAGGCGGAGGCGTTGCTCGTCAGGAAGCTGGCGATTCCTCCAGAACTCGATGCAGCATCGGAGAACTTGCTAGCGGACAGCAACAGGCAAGTGACAGCCGGAGACCTGGAGGGTGCAGGTGTACATAGGTGTGGATACATTTAAATAAGAGCCTTACCACCAAATCACTCATTATGGAAAAAAAAACAGAAAGCTACACAGCTGGGCTCACGATAAATAGGAGCAACACAGTACAAGTCAAACAAGTTTCTTTTTTTAATAACATTTTGGAGGAATGCAAATTGAATATGCACATACATTATAGAGTGTAATGCACTCACTGCCTTTTACCAAATCATCTGGAATGCAGACGATCCCATACGATCTGATCATATTTAACTTGTTCTGCAACAATGTGTATTTAAAAAAAAAAATGCTATTGCTGCTGATTTTCCATTCTCGTGCCGATGTTGGCGTGCCATTCTCTCCGCAGCTCTGAAGCGCTTTATGACCCTCAGGTGAAAAGTGCTCGATAAATGCAATTATTATTATTATTATGTCAACTTAAGCAGGCTTGAGCTCAGTGCTTAGAATTGACTACCATGAAAGATAGGTAGCCAATCGGTCAGGTCAGTCAAGTTTTTAAGCTGGAAAGAACTACTGAGCTATGTAGCTCTTTAACAGCAAGAGAAAATAAAGTTACATTATCTCAGAAAACTGGGAGCAATTTAGTCAGGACAATTAACCTTTCGACTAGGGGGAAACTGGTGTATCTGGCAAAAACCCACGCGAACACAAGGAGAACACAGGCACTCGACTCCTTTTTGCTGTGGGACAGCAGCGTTACTCACTGTGCCACCATAGGCTGCAGTACCTACATGGCGCATAGCATAGTGCAGCAAAATCCCATTATTATTCCATACTTCTATGGCCCCACATCCATGCTTGTGTCCTTCAAACAAAAGTGGTTTTACCCCCCGGGGTGTTCCCAATTTTAAGAGGTGCAAAATACTTTGTCACACGGAACTCACCACGTGGCCTGCTGAGCTCTGGCCGTGTTAGAGGCAGCGATGAGCGCGAGGGCGTCGCTCGTGATGCGGCGCGCATCGTAGCGCGGCAGTGGACAGGAGCGGGACAGGCTGGAGTCACGCTGGTCCCCGCACAGACGCAGGCCCACCGTGAGCTGCTTGGCCACGCGATTGTTCTGCTCACAATGTCACGATTCACATGCAAATGGAGTCGAGCTGGGGATTTTTTTTACGTCCCAAAGATAATATCTCACAGACTTAGGGTGGCGGAGTGGTAACATCCGTGCCTCACGGAAAGAATGTCCTGCCCGAGACAGTTCGATTTCCCCCTAAGGCACCTTTTTGTGTGGAGTTTGTGTGTTCTCCCCCTGTTGTGCATGGGTTTCCTCTGGGATCTCCGGTTTCCTCCCACAAAAAAAAAACTCATTAATTAATTAGCTGCTAGCATCATAATATATAGAATGCAGCGTGTGGTAGATATTGGCACCGGCTGACTGCATGGCTGCCTTCCCCTCTCATGATGTACGTCGCCCTGGATAAGGGTGTCTGCTAAATTATAATAATGAATTCAGTAATATACTGAACAGAGCCCAGCTCAAGCAAGCAGCATCTCTACGTGTCACGCAGCTGGGGAAAGTCAACTGTTTCACCACGTTCCTATTCTTCTACTGGTGTACGGCAATACATTCTGGCATTAATGTGTATTTAGATTCAGATGACACAGCAAGTAACATGTGGGCTGCGGCTAAGCCTACATATTGGGGAAAATATGAGAGCAGGTGATGTAGAATGTAACAAATTACCCATAATGTGCCCCATCTCGCCAGATTGCAGAAACTATTCAGGGTCAAGCCTCAGTGCTTGGCTGAGAAAACACGCAGCACAACACAGGCTGCTGTGGACTACAATACAGGCAGCAGAGGGTAGAGAGAAATATGTTTATTATTAACAATAATAATTATTAATAAATTTAATATATATTTTTAATAAACATCTATCTACCCTCTGCTGCCTGTATAAAAAGATGTATAGAAAGATGTATAATGATATAAAAAGATTTTTTGTTTATATAATAATAAACATCTTATTATATTACTATAGAATACTATACTACTTGAACCGCCACCTTACAGTGGTGGAGGGGTTTGTGTGCCCGAATGATCCGAGGAGCTATGTTGTCGGGGGCTTTACACCCCTGGTAGGGTCTCCCATGG
>JAZEWT010000013.1:10461851-10473978 GCA_036362905.1 Mordacia mordax
ACGCCACCACTATGGGCTGCAGGGTCGTGCGCTCACCTGGTGAGGTCGGCCTTGCCGTGAGCCTCGGGGACCCGGGCGAGGAGCAGCTCGGGGCAGAGCTTCTGTGCCTCGTCTCCACGCATGTTGCGGCTCACCCCGAAGGCGCGGGCCTCGTAGCTCACCGCGATGATGCTGGGGGACGACAAGTCTCATCTCATCTCATTGTCAAAAACCGCTTCCTCCTGTACAGGGTCGCGGTGAGCTGGAGCCTATCCCGGCAGACACAGGGCGCAAGGCATGGATATACCCACGATAGGACGCCAGTCTATCACCGGGCACTGCGGGCAATTTAGTCTGCAAGCCACTTAACCTCTGCAGCAGCATGTTTTTTGGACTGTGGGAGGAAACCGGAGTGCCCGGTGAAAACCCACACGGACACGGGGAGAAGATGAAAATTCCACATAGAAAGGCACCCGAGCCGAGATTTGAACCCGGGATCTTCTTGCTGTGAGGCGACAGCGCTACCCACTGGGCCACCGCGCCGCCCCGGGACGACAAGTCATGAAAGCATTTTGCTACCACAGCCCGAGTCTCAAGGTTGTTTCAGTTGGGTCCTGCTCCATGTTGGTGTTTCGCGGCCGATTTGCCGATGAGCAGTGTTTCTCGTTGCGAGAGAATTTACCACTCGGACAAAAATTCGCCAAAAGCTCACACATAAGGGTACGTTTTAAAAAAAAGCAATGGTATTGACGAATGTTGAATATATTTATTACTTGTGCACCACTACCGGCGCAACGTCACCAAATCACTCGTTCACTTGTGAATGTGCACTTTTATCCCTGACGAACTGTGACGCAATTAACTTAACGTAATCCTCCTAGCTCTACTTTCTGCACAACGGGTGCTTTTAGTGAGCTATCAACAGTTTATTTCCGGACACCTCACAATTGTAAATATGTATACTTTTTGTTCCAGGATCGTGATTTTTAAGACGGCGGGAAAAATCTGTAAGTTTTCACGGAACAAATAATAATAAAATTTTGCTATCAGTTAAACGTAGGACTCTCTCATTGTTCACCTCCACTATATGTCCCGGTATTTGCACATCCAAGGTGACAACTCTAGTCCACTGGTAATGAGGGCTTCAAGCAACTCACCCTCCTCCACGCCAGCCTTTGTACTGGACCACCACGCACGGCTTGCCCTTGAGCTCAGGATTAAACTTCTGCTCCACCTGGACAAAGAAACAATCCATGTCCACCAAAGCCACGACCCGATCTACTCCTTGCTCCATGGGGATTTCTGATGAAGTCTTCCTCCTCGTCTTCTCTCTTCCTGATCCCCAATTCTCGCGAGTGACGATCCACCAGTCCCATGGGTTGTTGCAACAACAACCCAATCTTCTACCACCTTCAAAGTATATTAGTGTTGAATGTCACATCGTTCGTTAGAGGTAATACAAGCAGACATTCTTCTGTTGTTTAATGCGTCTCAATGAGTCTTTAAACGGGTGAGTTCAGTTGTCCTCTGGAGCAGTGACATCTGCTGCCTGTGTTCTGCTTCGACTGATAATTGTTCCTATCAGTCAGTCCTTAACTTAGTTAATAATTGTAAAAACTATAAGCCGATGAGTATGTAAACCAATCAATGAGCTATAGCGATACAGACGGTACTCTACGTTAGTTCGAAGTCAAATGTAATTTATCTTGAGACGTTTGAACAATCCCTTTGTAAAGAATTAAACCATATCGGACAAGGCACACGTGTTACGAACAATGACGCGTCGAACCACGTCACGCAGCAAGCTCTGTAGCATCGATTAAGCGGAGTGATTCACAACTGAGCCGATGCATCAGCATCACCGGTCATGATCAATCCACTGCTCGACGAAGGCCTCCACAAGCCTTCGCAAAATCTCACGATCCTACGCTGTAACAATCGCGATCGTAATTATGCATCTACTGGCAAAGTGACCGTACAGAGCAGACATCCACCGGTTGACTAAGGCGCAAAAGCACGGTTGATAGAAGCACAACTATAACAGAACGCGTCATCGCAGGGCCGCGCACAAGTCGCAGAGCCTCGTCTTATTTAACTCATCGCGGCCGAACACTAGGGAGACGTCATCTGCCTCACGTCATTGTGTCATTACGCAGCACGCCCTATTTTGACGTCATCACGTACCGAACGTTGCACATTGGGCGGCTATCAGATCAGATGTTCGAGAGCACGCACGTCACGCGCCAACGCCCGAACATCGCCGTGACGTCATCACGCAACCTCCGTCGCCTGGGACAGCGCCGGACGTTCGAGCGTGATGACGTCACTCACCAACGGTTAGGAAATGCGTCATCACGCATCGTGGGGTCCCCGTCGTTGTGAAATTGCGTCATCACACTTTGACGTCAAGGTAGGCGAGTTACGGCCTGACGTCACCACGCCATTGGACCTGCGTTGACAGTGAAAGCGTGATTACGTGACGGTAGTCGTTTAAGACCCCTGCGTCATTACGTAAACCCGCTGAATGGATCGAATCCACCGTTTTTCAATTAACAGCTACACGATCGTTGACCGATTCGCAGGATCACTTTACTGGTATCGAATCGTGCTGTTGGAATCGACTATTTCCGATGTATTCGATTCCTACAGTATGGGCACAAAGCAGACAGTACAGACAAGACAGTGCACACAGTACCAGGGTTGCGGAAGTACTGTTAATGAAGAAACAAAGCATTGTGCAGTAGTAATGGTAATAGTAGCAGCAAGCAAACCACGTTCAGAATTTACACAAAGGAAATGGAATAGCATATAAGCAATGCACACAACACTGAGTATAAAATACATTACGAGATATAACCTATTCCAGATAATAATTACATTTCTGTAGCGCTTTTCACCTGAGGGTCACAAAGCGCTGCACAGAGCTGCGGAGAGAACGGCATGTCAATAACAACGACAATAACAGCAAATCAGCAACAATATCTTTTGTTTGGGTTTTTTTTTACAAATATGACCTATGGAGAGAACGGCACGTCAATAACATCAAGACAGATCAACTGAAAGTCAAACAATGACAACACATGATAGAAGGACAGAAAATAAGATCTAAAAAAATAATTCTTCAACAAACAAGGAAAGAATAAATGTTTCTGAGCAGGCGCAGGTCGGCAGCGAGCCATCATTCCGTCACGACAACAGTGAGCGGCATCAACAGTCCTAGCCAGAGGAGACTCAGCCTTACGGAACGAGTGAGTCTTGAGACGGGATTTGAAGGATAGAGGTGTTTTTAAAATTACAGTATAAAGTACCCAGTTAGGTTGCAAGCTCTAGGTGTGGGGATTCCTACAACACAATAAACTTTAAAACTGACCAACGCAACAACATTTAATGACAGGGAAGATAAACTTACGGCAAAAACCTCTGAAACTAAAACCATAAACATGAACGGAATCAGTTACATTTAACATGTGACAAAAAAGCAAATTCACAACCTTGCCTACCCATCCTTGTACAGAATAAAATATAAACCGGTGTATTTATATAGACTATGTAATATATACCTATGCCTATCCACACTATGCAATATAATCATATATACTTATCTGTATTATGTAATATAAACATCAATGCCTAACGACTCTAAAGCGAAATATCAAATATAAATAGATTTTTATTATTACAGTGAGCAAGATGCGGGATTCCTGCGACACAATAAACGTTCGAACTGATCAACCCTAAAAATGCATAAAATTAAAAGATAAATAAATTTACACCAACAATCTGTGCAAAAATGAAACTCGTCGACTTATGAAAGCAAACGTAACAAGCAAGATTGCGTAATTAAACAAACAGCACGTTTTCGCCTGATAAGGCATCTTCGGGGCTTCTGCCTCCAACGTAGGAGACGAAACGTCGCGAAGGAGAGGGGGGCACTCGACACGGCTATCCCGAAAGAGCAGCTTTGGAAAGCAGTTCTAAAACGACAAGCGATCCAATCGGGACAAAGGTAAGCCGATTGGCTATAGCGAGGTTGGATGCCGCTTGTCTCCGGTGCAGCCCCGAGGGCTGACGTCACCACAGAAGGCGTCAGTCGGCCGTCACCGTCACGTTGCCCAGGTGTGGTGTCGGTCACAGGTAATGCAGGCTCGCCTCCTCTCGCAGTTCTTCCTTAAACACACTTGCAACAACAACAACAACCAAGCACAGCGACGTATGTATTCTTCGTTAAACGCGCTGCGTTTTTATCTTTAGCCTTGTTCCTTTGTTGCTGCTATCTGGTTGTTTCGCAAGCTGTCCGTGCTCTGCACTGCCTTGCCGTGTAGGCGCCCACGTGTTTGGGAAAATATTTTAAAGTTCTCAACTAACGTAAGTGATCACCTGAACGCTGACATTACACGTTTGCCTGTGAACACAAAAAAAACTCTGCTTGGTAATTGACATCGTTATACATCGGTGTCAGTAATGATGAGTGTTAAACATTGGGAGGCTAAAGTTTCATATTCCACGTTCCTACGACAGTGGCAAGTCACACCCTAGCCCTGTCATTATCACGGCTCGTCACCGCCAGCTATTAACTTCATTTCAACAAGTAGAAACGCATTCAGAAATGAGGCCACTTCGTCTCACATGGTGCTGTGATGTATCAATCCGTCTAGCGCCTGCACACGAGTTGAATTCATCGCTCCGTATCCGCGGTGGATGTCCACTCGAGCACATTCCTTTGGCTGCCACTTGACCACGAGCCATTATCATTCCTTCTAGTGATGCATTCTGAGTATAGCAGCTATATCTGTTGTCATCATCATGTGTCAATACTCGCTTAATCCTGTACAGGATCGGGCCGGAGCCTATTCCGGCAGACAGGGCACAAAGCGGGGCTATACCGAGCGTGTTACGCCAGTACATCGCAATGCGCTTTTTGGAGCAATTTATTCACCATGCTAATTAACCTAGGCACTAGCGTGTCTTTGAACAGTGGAAGGAAACCGGAGTATTCGGCGGAAATCCACGGGGAGAGAACATGCAAACTTCACACAGAAAGGCACGCGAGCCGGGACTCGAACCCGGGACCTTCTTGCTGAGGCATAGCGCTACCTACTGGGCCACCTTGATGCCCATTGCTGTATTCATTTTGGTCTATACGGTCATAGCTACCTGAGCACCTATAGCCGCTCAGGTGCGTGTACACCTATAAGCATCCAAGTGGTGTTTACAGGTATAGTCATATCCACCAAGGTGTGTACATCAGTAGGAAGCGATGGCCCTGTCGTACTAATGGTTTATAACAACGTTACGACTAGCCAGTCAACAATTGTTTGATTGTTCTTCAAATAATATGGTCACGTTGTTCAATGTTGGTAGTCTGACGCAAGGCTGTCGTGTGCTGTGTGCAAGTACAGCTATACCCACTGAGGTGTGTCCACCGCAGTCGGCAGTGATGGATATGCTATACTCATGATTCCTTACAAAAATGAAACCGGCGCACAGTTGTCGTTTTCTCCTTATTATTCCTATAATAATGTCACAGTTGTTTAAATAATAGTTACAATTTCGACTAACGGCTGCTGTTGTGCATTTTGTGTGCGCGTGTACGGCCCCAGCCAACGAGCTGTGTGCTGCGACTCTTGCCACAGAGGGGTGCTATGTGTGTTAGTGTGTATGTGTAGTTATATGTGGGGAGCGGTGAACCAGCGGTTAGCGCGCTGGGCTACAAATCCGGCGACCCGAGTTCGAATCCCGCTCACGGCCAAAACCAGTGACGATTTTCTGGACCGCTCCTGGGCCTCCCCTAGGTCGATCCAGCCTCAAATGAGTACCTATTGCAATGTGAAAATATTGCCACGAGGGAGACAAAGGCGGCCAGGCGTGGTGTTCGTCACCCACCCCCTCGTGTGCCGTGTCGGCTTTCAGAGGCGCTCGCTAACGGCACTTGACCCAACTACAGTCTGTTGAGGCTACACGGGGTATCGTTGTAGTGCGCTTTGCCCGTCTCCAACCTCCGTTTACTCTAGTTTTTTTTGTCACCTTTCAACTCCATTGCTGTTTAAAGGGATGGGGGGGGTGAACTTTAATTCTTCGAGTGGCGGCACTCGTCGTATGCCAGGTTGTGCGCATTACGTAGCAAGTTCAGCTCGAGAAGCAGAGTGAAAGAGTTGGTCCAGCCACGTTATGCGAATTAAACGTCATGAATGAATGCGGAATCCCGCACCCAGAGTTTGCAAGCTCACTGGGTACGTGCTGCTATAATAAACATCTCTATCACTGCTGTCATGCTTATAAATGTGGCAATAACTCGAAGCGTCAGGTTGATCTTTTTTATGCCACCAACGGATTGGCATCAGTGTAGTAGTATTAGTCCATATGTTATGAAGAAGGCTCATCACACGAAACGTCGCCTATTATACAGTTTTCAATTTTAAAGTCCACTGTTATTGATCGATGTGTTGAATTGTTAGAGGCTGATTGTGCACCATTGCCAACACAGCAGCGTGACAAAATAAGTTTGTTTAGTATAAGTTTACTCAGTTATATATAATATAACAGTGTGCATGCAGTTCTCTCTTTGTAGTGGTTTACGGATTTGCTTTTAGTGTAGGCACGCTGATTGGCATCCATCATCATCATCAGTCCTGGGCTATCCACTGCTGGATGAAGCTCTCTCCCATCCGTTGCTATTCCTCACGGTCCTACGAACCCACCACGATCCATCTCGCTCCTGTTTTTTCAGCCGATCTGATTGTCCCTGCAATGGAAAGGAATCTGTCACTCGTGTATTATTTCCAATTTCAAACAAATTATGTGGGACTCAAGTGCACCGATTCGACAAAATATAAAGGATTCTATCACGTAGTATTCTGTACGCGAGTAGCATGTAGGTGTTTGGGAAAGACGATACTTTGTGATCCTAACGTTGGACCCATACTTTATTGTCATAAAGAAAATTATCGGTTATCTGTTATATGTGGCGTAAGACTAACCCGATTGTATTGGCTGAGCCCGAACCCTAGAAAGATAGAGGGCTTGCTAATTCTCATTCATTATGTTGTGGGTCGTGTGGAGACTGGGGTTGGTGGCGAGTGACCACTATATCCACAGCCATAGCGAGAGATATACTGGATCTGGTGTCCCATCACTCACCCCACTTAATACCACAGGCTCTCACCTCCAGCTCATCACCTGGTTGGGGTTTTGTGTTTGTCGAAAGTCAAGGTATTTGGTTGTTTTTCGTCTTGGGTTCCAGTGCCGTCCGGTTATTCCAAGCATGCCGAGCCGCATTCCTAGCCAGCCGAGTTTGATCACTGTGTGGTTAATTTATTGGAGAGACGTGACTACACGCATCATAGGTAACTCATTCATTGAGAATTAACAACAGTAACACATTCATTGCTACTGTTTGACTTTCAGTTGAACTGTCCTGATGATGTTGAAATGCCGCTCTCTCCACGGCTCCGGTTTGTGACAACCCCCCCCTAAAAAAAAATCGTAATTGTTGCTGATTTGCCGGTCTTATGTCGTTGTTGTTGACGTGCCCTTCTCTCCGCAGTTCTGTGCAGCGTTTTGTGACCCTCGGGTGAAAAGCATTCTAGAAATGCAATTACTATTATTTATTCAATGTCAGCTGGCACGTGCTTGAGGTGCTACGTCATCATATCATCATCCAGTTTTGGGCTTGTGTGTGAGGTTCTCTTAACGTGTCGACTCGGCGATTAAACAAGTACCGATGTTGGTTTTTACGGCTCGATGCATGATTGCTTCCAAAAGCTGCTCTTACGGGATAGCCATGGCGATCGCTCCTCCTCTCTCCTTCACGACGTTGAAGGTATCTTGAGGCGTCCTATGACGCCTGTCACGGCTGAAGATACCTTCAACCTGGGACGCGAAACGTCGCGAAGGAGAGAGGAGGAGCGATCGATACGGTTATCCTGAAACAAGCAGCTTTTGGAAGCAATCGTCATTAAACAAGTACCTGCTGCGGTTTGCAAACATCAGCAATGGAGGAGACAAAGACGGCTGGGCGTGGTTCTACGGTAGCACTACCCCCCCCCCCATGCTCCCTCGTGTGCCGGAGCCGGCTTTCATTGGGGCTCGCTGTTGGCCGTTAGCTCACCTGCCCGTATCGCTTGCACGGGTGTCTGTATTTGTGTGTAGTGCGTGTGTGGCAACATCACTTACAATGCAGTTCTCCATGAACAGGTTGATGGTTTTTGCATAATACACAAAGACCGAGTGATGTTTGTGCAAGTTTCTTGATGTTGTGTGTGTGTGTATTTATGTGTGGGGAAACGGTGTTGCATTGGTTATTGCACAGCGCTACGATCCCAGCTAGCCGAGTTCGTTTCCCGACCACCATTTAGCGTCAGTGGAGAATATCTAAAGCGGCCCAGGGCCTCCCTGAGGTTGACTCCGACTTCGTCCTGGCCATACCAGGTATCTCAATAATCCAAACACAACTTTTCAAAGTTTCCACACACGTGTTAAATACAGTACGTCTAAACAATACCAAGGGACTATATTTAAAGAAAACAAACTGTAATATGGGCAGAAAGTCTTGTGATAATACACAGGAATAATAACCCTGAATTCCACCTTCATGAACAGGTGTGTAAAGTCATTACTGACCAGGCTATGCAAAATCTCTGAAGCGTGCATTGTACAGTACTGTGTGTGTATACCTTCATGTCTCATCTCATCTCATTATCTGAAACCGCTTAATCCTATATAGGGTCACGGTGAGCCGGAGCCTATCCCGGAAACACAGGGCGTAAGGCAGGAATACACCCGACGACGGGACGCCAGTCCATCGCCGGGCATTGCGGGACAATTTTAGTCTGCGAGTCAATCAACCTATCCAGGAGCATGCTTTTGGACTGTGGGAGGAAACCGGAGTACCCGGCGAAAACCCACGCGGACACGGGGAGAGCATGCAAACTCCACACAGAAAGGCACCCGAGCCGAGAGATTCGAACCCGGGACCTTCTTGCTGTGAGGCGTCAGCGCTAACCACTGGGCCACCGCGCCGCCCATACCTTTATGTATAACCCCCTTGTCAGTAGGATTGCTGATGTGGACCACCATACCACCACGGGTCGTGGGGGTTTCTGAGATAGTACTTCCTCACGCTGGTGATCATTTAAAAAGTATAAGGTGCGACTAAGAAGGGCATCGCCAAAAATGGCATCTATTATATATTTTTTTATGTTAAAGCCGCAATATTATTGAATGAATGCGTAGATTTTAGTTTTTTTGTGCGAGTGCACCACTATCATTTCAGCAGTGCCACCAAATAATTTTGTATTACATTATAAACTTTTGTTGTTGGCTGCAGGAACGTTAGGAACAGATGGAAAGTCATATCCACAGTACGTACAGCCTGCTAGTGCTAATACAGATTATGATGATGGTGATTATTACGATCATGACAATGTTGATCATGTCTTTGCTTTTCGAGTGAACATGAGTGGCCAATTCGTTAAAACCTTGTTCGTTGTTATTCCATCAGCTGTGGTGGAGGTGATGATTTGAAGACATCTGGTGCAGAGATCCAGGGATCAAATCAGCCAGGAGAATGATGCCCGTGAGTATGAAACAGTCTCCAGAATCGTTCATCTATTTATAGATGGAGGTTGACTCACGTCTCATTTAGTTTGTTTTGTTCACCCTGGGTAGGGCCCATTGGGCTAAAAACCCATTTTCCAAGGGTGGTGACCCCGGGTGGGGGAGGGGAGAGGTGCGGTTGGGCAGGGACAAAAGGAATAAACAGAAAAATAAAAAGCTCTTAGACGTCATAGTGCATCCATTATAAACATTGAAAAGCTACAATAGAACAGCAGACAATTTTAAGAATGTTGCACATTGGAGCATTCGGCATTGTAATGATAATGATATGGGGCTTTGAACTCGACTTTCTGAATTTTATCCGGTTCAATGGCTAACATCATGAGCGAGCGATATTTGAAACTGTCCTGAACGCGGCCGCTTTATCAAACGGCACTGCCTTCCGTGGTAAAGTATGTGTGGTGGTCCCCAAATTCCCAAGGTCCCCACCTCCGTAAATATCTTCTCTGGAGCTCCAGCGATCCCTAACTCCTAACACCAATCTCTGTCGGTCCCTGAATGATCACACGCAGTGCGCGCTCTTTCACATGTACCGCGCTCACACCACGTTTACCCATACCACCACTTTGATACAAAAATACCGGACAGAGGATGAATTGAAGCCTTTTACTGCTGCAGACTTGTGTGCCGCGATGAGATCCCTTTTCAGCCGCCCCAACTGCTCCTTCGCTACAACTCGCAATGCGGCACAACCGCTTGGGCCCAGCTGCTCGGCACAGCCCCTCGGGCTCAGCCGCTCGGCGTAGCCCCTCGGCACAGCCCCTCGGGTTCAGCCGTTCGGTCCCTTTTCAGCCGCCCCAACTGCCTCTCATTACAACTCGCTACGCGGCACAACCGCTTGGGCCCAGCCGCTCGGCACAGCCCCTCGGGCTCAGCCGCTCTGCGTAGCCCCTAGGCACAGCCCCTCGGGCTCAGCCGTTTGGTCCCTTTTCAGCCGCCCCAACTGCCCCTCGCTACAACTCGCTACGCGGCACAACCGCTTGGGCCCAGCCGCTTGGGCCCAGCCACTCGGGCTCAGCCGCTCGGCGTAGCCCCTCGGCACAGCCCCTCGGGCTCAGCCGTTCGGTCCCTTTTCAGCCGCCCCAACTGCCCCTCACTACAACTCGCTACGCGACTCACAGCCGCTCGGGCACAGTCACTCGGCACAGCCCCTCGGGCTCAGCCGCTCGGCACAGCCTCTCACAGTTCCGGGCACAGCTCCGGGCACAGCTCCGGGCACAACTCTCGCACATGACTAACTAAACCCCGCTACTTGACTGCCCTTAACATGCCTAACTAACCCCGCTACTCGACTGCCCTTAATATGCCTAACTAACCCCGTTACTCTCTGCCCTTGTCCCTCTACATGGCTGCCCTTTCTATCCCCTTCGACTCAACTAACAACTCCCCGCCCCCTTGCACCGCACTCCCTTAAATACCTTCCCCGGTTCGAACCACCCCCTTTTAACGGCCGTGTCTCTCTCCACCAATCCCCGTCGTTGCCCCTTGTCTCTGGGCGCCGTGTCTTTCTCCTACCAATCACCGCTGTCATAAACACCCTGGCGCCAGCCTGTCTAGAGAGCGCACCAATCCACGGGACCCAGTCGTTACAACAACAGGGCAAGAATATGGTGCGCAACGTCCGTCCGAAAGCCCCGCCTAGATCGCTAATGCCCCGCCTAGATCGCTAATGCCCTGCCTAGATCGCTAATGCCCCGTCTAGCTCGCTAATGCCCCACCTAGCTTGGCCCTGCATTGCACGCCGGTCGGATGGCCCCCCCTCCGGTCGGCAACCCCGCCAGAACTCAATTGTCTGCAGCTTTAACGTTCCGGGGGAGTTATTCTCCCCCGGCAGAACTGGTAGATGGCACTCGGCACCCCCTAAGCCGAATACCAGCTGACTGAGGAACCACCAACCAAACTGTCCTACTGACAGGGTCTATGGACAAATCCTCAGCCGCTGGGGCCGAGTCCATCGTCGTTCTGCTACCCACCGAACCCTCGTGTCGTGCGGTACACTCCGTCAGTGTGAAACAGTATCTCATCTCATCTCATTATCTGAAACCGCTTAATCCTATATAGGGTCACGGTGAGCCGGAGCCTATCCCGGAAACACAGGGCGCAAGGCAGGAATACACCCGACGACGGGACGCCGGTCCATCGCCGGGTGAAACAGTATGCTGTTGTCAAATGTCCGCTCTAACAACGGATGCGCGCAGGCATCTAGCGGTTGAGTGCGATAGTGGTGGTTGCATGTGGGGGGGGTTTACAAGGGGAACATTGCGGGTACACAGCTAGCGTCCCCGGTGGTTCCGAGGCCCACGAAGTGGGCCTCCACATATGGTTACATCGCTCGTGGTTGACTTGGCACAGAGAGGTCCACACAGGACAGAGAGATCTTTATCAGGCAAAGCAATGATTGATAAAAGACTCCTAAGTGAGGTTTGCATACACCACAGATAATGATTGATGGTAATGGTTGAGCTTACTCTGTGAGACCACTACCTATGAGCATCATCATTATCATCTCATCTCATCTCATTATCTGAAATCG
>JAZEWT010000013.1:10489084-10511619 GCA_036362905.1 Mordacia mordax
GCGAGACCCGTGATTCATCGAACTCGGGTTGTTGATTTACGTAATCCCTTGTTGGCGAGCCCCTGTTCACACTACACATTACACCCGTGGTGCGTGACTCATTCGAACTCGTGATTATGGGTGAGGTCATCCGGAAGGTGCGAAGGGGGGGGCGACACGGAAGAATATAAAGACGGAGGAGTTCGGAAGTGGGGGGGAGCTGCTGTTTGGAGATGGAGTCAGGGTCAGTCAGTCATCATCAGACGGGGCAGTCATCAGTCTTCAACATGTAGTCGCCGCTCGAGTTTGTTATGCCCGGGCCCGCGCGCGCTGCTCAATAAAAACATCAAAAGACAAGAAGTCTGCTCGCTGGCTGAAAGACCGTGGAGTGAACGCTGATCCTCGCCGTGGCCGTTATCGCCGAGCCGCCACGAGTCTGCGGTCCGAGTCGTGGTGCCACACTGAGTTGGATTCCTTGGCCTAAGCTTGCATCAAGGTTACATAAGTGGTGAGTGATGTCTGAACCA
This sequence comes from Mordacia mordax, assembly GCA_036362905.1. Lineage (NCBI taxonomy): Eukaryota > Metazoa > Chordata > Hyperoartia > Petromyzontiformes > Petromyzontidae > Mordacia > Mordacia mordax. The sequence continues at coordinate 10,489,591 of JAZEWT010000013.1, forward strand.
GTTTTATCTAACTAGACTCAGCCATAAATGAGTATCTTATGTGGTGTGTAACATCACCATTATGGAGACAAAGGCGGCTGGGCCACTCGTGTGCCATGCTCAACTCTCCAGGTGCTACTCACCCCAAAATCATGTAAAGTCTGTGTCTATACGCGGGATCGTTGGTGAGAGGGTGTGACAGTGAGTGAGTGGTTGACCGTGTGACCGGCGGGGCGAGGAAGTGAGTGGGAGCTGCGTTCTCAGCCCACGCTTCCTGCAGCTTCTGAGCGACGAAGCGCCTTCTCATTCTCCTTCGAGTGTTGTGTGTCTGCCCGCTTAGCATTGCGTTGCCTGGCAGACACAGCGGTGCACAGTCACGGCTCCTAGACATAACGCTATCTGTCCACTCTCCCTGTTCCCACTCTCTCCTCGCACTCACCCCGCGTTACATTCCAGAGCTCGATTAGCCGTCGTGCTTGGAATTTTATTTGCTCTCTGAGTTCCAGTTAAAACAATTCTGCTTCCGCCTACCTCAACGGCTGACTCTTCTGTATAGAATCCGACAAAAACGGGGAGATTGTGGCTACAGGAATCGCTACGGTGATTGTCTTTGTTAACGGCGGAGTAATTTCGGAAGGGGGAGGGCGATGCAGGTTTAATTCCTTGGCGGCATGCAGACATGACGACATCTCTTCCTTTCGTGGACATCTCAGAAAAGAGCACCCACGGTGAGCTGTAGGACCGCACACACACACCCGTGTAAGTGATCGATAATGACACTCATCTTTGACATTGCAACCTCATCTGTCAGTTACAGACATCACACACTCACCTGCGTCAGTTACAGACATCACACACTTACCTATGTCGGTTATAGATACTGACACCTCTGACATCGCGTACTCACCTTTGTGGCAGCTATCACAAACTCACCAGCGTGAGTTACACACTCACGTGTGTGGAAAGTCGAGTGGTATTTGAACACTGAGTTGGTGCCGAGCGAGAGAGAGCAGAGTAAGTGTGAGTAATGAAAGCCCGTGATACCATGGAATCCAATTACTTAACAAACTTGCCACCAAAGCGCCTAATCACCAACTTGCACAGCAGATCGTGCTAACTTAGCAACATACTTTGCTAATGACAGCGATAGTGGTCATTGTGTTTTAATCTGGGATTAACACTGTATTCCTTCTCTGATCCCTGACAATGTTTCACTTCATAAGGAAGATTTGCATAATCATCTTATTTTTTGAATAAAATGGTTCCTACATGGAGTGAAGTCAACGTTGGATATGCTGTTACCCATCATTGTTGGCTGGGTCGCTCTTCATGGAGAGGCAACTGCTCTAAATTAGATGTTGGGGAGGGGGGTGGTTACACGTGGATTTCAGCAAGAAGGTGCTGGGAACAAACTCCACCTTTCCATGTGGAGTCTGTATATCCTCTCCTTGTTCTGCAGGAATTTTCGCCAGATTTTTCCGGCTTTCCGTATTCCTCCCAATGATAAAATACAATTGATTGGGCGAACTTCCCAATCCTGGAAACATAGCTACATGTTACTCAGATTACACAACATCGCCTCCAACTTTGAACATTTTCGAGCACTGTCCAAAAATAGTCTTGAGACGTAGTGAGGCTTCCCTGGAAAATATGTCTCGTAATGCATAATTAATAGTTGGCTTTCTCATCTCATTATCTGAAACCGCTTAATCCTATATAGGGTCATGGTGAGCCGGAGCCTATCCCGGAAACACAGGGCGTAAGGCAGGAATACACCCGACGACGGGACGCCAGTCCATCGCCGGGCATTGCGGGACAATTTTAGTCTGCGAGCCAATCAACCTATCCAGGAGCATGCTTTTTGACTGTGGGAGGAAACCGGAGTACCCGTCGAAAACCCACGCGGACACGGGGAGAGCATGCAAACTCCACACAGAAAGGCACCCGAGCCGAGAGATTCGAACCCGGGACCTTCTTGCTGTGAGGCGTCAGCGCTAACCACTGGGCCACCGCGCCGCCCTAGTTGGCTTTCCATTTTGAGCCATTTGTCAATCCACAGTTGGATTTAAGACTTGCCGTGCCGCGTCAGCCACGAGTGATTATTTGACCATACTTCACGTTTGTCAGTGCAGGTTTGTAAAAGGTAGGTGGGATGTTGGAATGCAGGACCAGCATGATATTACCAGCTACTGATGGCCGAGAATCCTTAGCCTTCTAGTGCATCGCGCTAACTAATGCGTTACCCAAAATAGTCTAATACCTGGTCTTACCAGCACTGGTTCAACAAGCAAGCCTCACTGTGCTGATGAGACATTGAATGTCAAAACCGATCGAGTCCTTTCTTTGATTGAACTAATGCTGCTGAGAAAATACACTTCCAGGAGACTACGCTCGTGGTCGATAAAATATGTAAAACAAAAACTCGTTTTTTACGCGGAGAAACGTATAACGTCGGGGCGTCCTGCTAACTTATCTGCTCTTAACTACAGACGTTGTATATACCTGTACAAAATAAATAACCAATGAGTCACGTTTCCTCCCCTTGTATTTGCAAATTACGCAAGACAGTGCTAATTTTAGTAAAACATACAACACCTTTTAAGTGTCGCTTTTACATGTTATCAGTCAGCCGTGATAGCAAATGTACTTGCATTGTTGTGACGCAACGATAATCATTGGACTGTTCATAAACAAATCTTTCGTAAAACAAATTCCACTTTGTCTCATCTCATCTCATTATCTGAAACCGCTTAATCCTATATAGGGTCACGGTGAAGCCGGAGCCTATCCCGGAAACATAGGGCGTAAGGCAGGAATACACCCGACGACGGGACGCCGGTCCATCGCCGGGCATTGCGGGACAATTTTAGTCTGCGAGCCAATCAACCTATCCAGGAGCATGCTTTTGGACTATGGGAGGAAACCGGAGTACCCGGCGAAAACCCACGCGGACACGGGGAGAGCATGCAAACTCCAATTCCGCTTTGTATGAAGTCATATTTTCTTATAAAGGAGATTCCTGTTCACAATAGGCCCTTGCCTAGTCGTCAAACTGTGCAGTATTAAAGGTCATCTGTTTACGTAATAGCGGTTCTTTGGATGGACTGCCTTTGCCATGGGAACGTGGAATCCCAACCCTCAGTCAACAGCATTAGTACCTTTCCATTGCTTGTCTTAGGCAACCACTTTTTTGCGTTTTGGTTTGTATCGCATAACGTTTATGCAGGGCTATGAATTGTTATGTAAAGCGCGTGAGTGGTGATGGGCAAGAGCCGGCATAACCGAATGTTTATAGAATCAAGTGTCTTTACAGCCACGTGTGAGCTCATATGCAGAGGGAAAACAATCAAGCAGATGCCCCAAACGTCCAGCGAGTGCTCGACTAATACCCGGAACCACGAGTTTACGGTTTGAGAGAAGGATTAACAGGTTGTTATTCATGTGCGTTAATAGGCAGGGATTCTTTTCAGCCAGGTTTTTTTCTTGGTAAGTGACCTGGACAGACTTGGCTTAAATTTATCTATGTGTGAGACTGTGGGTCCCAATTTTAGAATATGCTATGTTTTTTTAAGGTTCTGTGGGTGGCTCTATGTATAAAAGACATTAGTATTTGGTTCCCTACGTGACCCAATGGGTCTCCAAGTCAATGTTTCTGTACGTCTGTGCACCTCGAGTGACTCTTTAGGGTTTCATTTTATGTCATTGAATTGTTAGGGAATTCTAGTGTTTGAATCTTACGTTTTTATCATGGGAAATTAAGAAGATGAATGGCTACAGGTAAATATTGCGCTCCGTAGGATAACAATTGTTTGGGCTGCGAGGCTTTTACAAATTACGGCTAGGTTTTAAGCCTATATTTTCGTTATCTGTTCAAAAACAGATTCGCCTAAAATGTAATGATTATAACGCCTTATGTTTAATTTCAACTCTAGGTTATGCTACGTAGCATTACTCCAGTGTAGAATATAAAGTGTGCTGTGAACCCAGTGACTGGAGTTTTGTCTTCAGGAGTTTGTTCCTGGTCGCGATTCTGATGTGAATCCTGGGTAATTCCTCCTCCCCAACCTGCACCGAGCAACTGGTGGAGTATGGATAAACAACTCTCATGGCCGACGCGGTGTTCGGAAGTCTTCGTCCCGCAGAGGATTGGCTGCGTGCTGTACACTGCAGTAGTTCCATTTTTTTTAGGCTAGCTATCCGTGGCTGTTTTTTAGGAAACCTACACCATGATATTTATATTATTATTATGAGGAAGATCAGTTCTGCCTTAGCGTTCTGCTGACCTTTTCTGTTCGGAATTTCAGTAGTTGTTTTAGGTTTCAGCTCGTGTTTCATTTTCCAAGTTTGACAGCATATCAGCATTCCTGCCTCGAACAGATACGTGTTCCTGTTGAAATGTTAGTATATATTAATATATAGTAATACACATATCTATTAATATACAGTAACAATACTGTACTAAACACGGCTGGTGTAACTTGGAAGCTTCTGCATGTTTGAAGCCCATGTTTTGTTTGAAAAATTACTACGGTAATCTCATCATCAGCCATGGTCGTTACACTGCTGGATGAAGGCCTCCCCAAGCCATCCTCGCACGGGTCAGGATTAGATATCACTCGCCATGGATGTAAACTGTGACCAGGTGCATTGTGCAGTCTGTTGCCTTGCCTTGAAAATGTGGAATTTTCTTATCTGCCAGCGGACATAAACGCCAAGACTTGTTGAGTCGGCTTGTTGAGCCTCGTTAACGTTGGGCAGTTAGCGACTAATTTAAAGCGTGTGAGTGACGAATGTGCTTAGGCATGTCCTTTCCACCTATACAATAGCATAGAGTGGTTCCAGCAACACAATAGGGGCTACTAGCGTGGGAGACTGATTGTGCGGGCACCACACAAAGAGCAGGGTGTCTGCTTTGACTCATCCATGGATTTCATTTTATGACCAGCTTCCACAACCTTGTGATAACGTCCGCGCACAGCCCAATGTCTCCACACCGTGCGAGTTGAGAGTTATTTTACGATACTTCTCCACTTTGGCCAGTGTTGGTTAGAGACATAGACGCCAGAGCATACAAGTGCAGTGCAAACAGTGAATTTGTGTTTTAATACGCCTTAACTTTAACCAAAATCGCTGAATATTCATACATTGTACAGCGAGGGTTCTCACACTTTTTCACCTCAAAGCCCGCTCAAGTCTGGTCTCCACGGACAGCTAGGTGGCGCTCGCGGCCAACTGATGAGTAACGACCTGCCTGTTGAGAATTATGGCTGTACAGTGTATGCCCGATCTCATCAAATTTCAGAAGCTAAGCAAGTTTGTGCCCGGGTAGTATTGTACGTACATGGCAGAGCTTCCACGGGATTTTAATGTGTTATAAATGTGGGAGTTGCTTGTTCTGGTCACTGAATTACTGACCGTTAGAATGAGCCTTGATCTATGCACTGATGGATGAAATAATTCCCAAGCTGTCACCATGCCTCGCGGTCTAATGATGAGACAGTCCATCGGGCCCACATCAAGCAATGCATCAGCTATTTAAGGATTGCTTTTGAGGATGCCTCCGACGTGGGAGGCGAAACGCCACGGAGAGAGGAGCAGCGATTATAATATGACATTGCATTTCTAGAGCGCCTTTCACCCGAGGGTCACAAAAAGCTGCACAGCACTGCGGAGAGAACGGCATGTCAACAACAATGACATTAGAACGACAAATCAGCAACAATAACTTTTCTTGGGGTTTTTATTGACGTGGATATCTTGAAAGAGCAGCTTTTGGAAGCAATGAAAATGCATTGAGCCGTGAAAACCTGCATCGGTGTATCGGTTGTTCATTATTTCATCGATTGAGCAGTCGAACGTTCGTTTTTGTACACTTGTGTGCATGTATTGAATTTTCATGAGACCCGTTTATTTACGACGTATGGGAACGGTATGCTAATGACGCTCTGTGCTAATTATACAGATTAAGACCAGACACACGACACGAGACAAATGAATTAGGAAATTCAAATGAGTACGAGACATAACGACGAACCACTCCTTGATTCTGACCGTGAGTCTGAATTATGACTCATCAAATGTCTCCGTGGGACGTGGGGATGGGATTGATAGATGTTTATTATTACAGCATAAAGTTCCCAGTGAGATTGTAAGCTGTGGATGCGGGTTTCCTGCGAGACAACAAACGTTCGAACTGACCCACCTAATAACATAGGGGTGGTCACTGCATCCTCATAAGCCCCATTAACAGGCGTTATTGTGGCTGCATTTGTAAATAGTTAGGGGTGTGGTATGAGTTGGCACACATCTTAATCATCACGCATTTCCCTTTGCAAAACGGCCTTTATTATTCACAACAGTGGACATTACCAACGCACGTCCCCTAAAGTTGTCTTCTGGCGCTGAAGTTCAAAATGGTTGAGTCCTCACGTAGTTCGTTTTAATGTACGGTGGAAGGAACTGTCGAGCTATGTAGCTCTGCTTAACAGTTGCCCAACGGAGAGGTGTAAGCAAATTACAACTTCTCAGGGCATTGGGGGCCCTTTAGTCAGGACCATTAACCTGGGCAGAATATTATGTGGACTGCTACATGGAGAGAACAACCGACAGACGGGTCATGGTCGGTTCAGTGGAATGGGAGAGAGGAATGTGGGCATCAGAGACCACGGTGGGCATCAGAGACCACGGTGGGCATCAGCCCCCCACGTGGCCCAGAGACACGGAGAGGCTGTCCCGTGTTGAAGGTGCGGCCGCCTCTGTTTCTGTTACTGATCTCAGGTGAAAGCCTGCATAATATTAACATCAGAGTGAAACAAAGCGTCTCTCTGCCTTTGTGTTTATTCAAGGAGGGAATGAGGCGTGAGAGCAGAACGCACGACATACAAAAGCAGATCGCATCTTAACTCACGCTCTGTATTGTTTAACATTTGTTTCAAGTTTATTTCACATTGATTATGTAGTGTCTTCCCGTCTGAGTGTGGCATGCCATGCCCTTTGAACAATGCCTGCTGCATGGCTGACAGAGTATCATAGTAAGTGGAGGGACAGAGAATTTGGATAAATACTGTGATGCAAATTCCTGGATCAGCCCAGTTAACAGATGAATGGGCAGGCGAACAACAACCGCCATTCACCAATAAGTGGCGGTGACGTCACCACGGCGCCTGTGCCAGGTGTTAAAATTATAATATTTGCACTTCTAGAGCGCCTTCAACCCGAGGGTCACAAAGCGCTGCAGAGTTATGGGCTGCCTGACTGAGATGACTGGCAGATGCACCACCTGTACTCTCTACTGTACAACACATACATAGACACACTCACCGACACATTGAAACGCGAGCGTGCACATGGACACACGTGAAGCCATGCGTACACAGAGGCAACATGCCCTGTGTAGGCTACACCGCCATTCTCCACCGGTGGGTCGCTCATCAGCAGGCCGCTAGTGCCAATTAGCGTGGAGGCCAGACACAAGTTGGCCGTGAGGTGCACAAGATTGAGAACCCCTGGGCTATACAGATTTTTGGCGACAAGTGCCTGTTAGCGAGCACTTATTAATTCCGAAACATGAGGTGGTCATGTCAGCCAGCACCACCACTGCCAGCCGGCCGCCTTTGTCTCCCCAATGCTGATGATGTTTACATACTGAGCTGGGTACTCCTTTAAAGCTAAGCGATTCCACCTAGAACAGGCTGTCTCTTAGCGAACCGGACAGACAGGCGTAGCTGGTTTACCAAGTCGGCCTCTTATTCCGCCTATCTGGTGGAACGCGGTCGAACCAAGAGCTAAATAAAACCGTGTGTGTGGTGGCGGCGACTGCAACCTCTGTACGTAGATGCAAAGAAAATAAACTTAGAGTGCAATCATTCGTTTATACTAAGGTGGCCACCTCTTCCAGTGTAGACCAAACCCAAACATATTCGTCAGTTCTCAGCACTCGCGTTATGCTATAGGTCGCGGTGAGCTGGAGCTTATCCTGGCAGACACGGGGTGCAAGGCAGGGTTATAACCAGGATGCGATGCCAATCTATCGTAGGTTAGCTTGAGCAATTTCATCAGTAGACCAATTAACCTAGGAGGCAAAGCATTTCGTTATACCGAGGAAGAAAACCGAGTAGATGGGGAAAAAAAAACTTACGCGGACACGGGGAAAACACGCAAAGTCCACACAGAAAGGCACCCAAGCCGGGAATCGAACCCGGGTTTTTTTGCTGTGAGGCAGAAGCGCTACATACTGCGCCACTGTGCCACACTGTCATGTTGTAAACAATACCACCAGCGGATATCAGTGCAAATCAGTTCCTGCCACCGCAACACAAATCCCAGACCTCCCACCCTAGTTTATATTTTGAGAATCGAGTGAACATTTTGTTCTCTACTTTAAACTGTGATTAAAGGTGTGTGTTTGGCGTTTTATTGCTGAAGGCTAGAGTGGAGGCGGATCCTGAAAACTTCACAAAGTCCGGAAATTTCAATATATTTTAATAGGGCCATAAATATATATTAAAGAATCTGTATATATATTCGCCTGTTAATATCCTTAAAATACAAACTTTTTGGGTCTGATAGTGGGGATTATTGGTCCCATAACCCTCTCCTGCCCGCATAGATCCACTGAGGTAACAGAGGTTGTTTTTTAGAGGGTGTTTAGATTTAAATTGAGTTGCCATTGGAATTTGATTGGCATGAATGCATAAATATAACAATCGGCAAAGATGCATGCTGCATTACAGTAGCTATTCACCTTCATTTAAAAACCGTCAGTTTATGAGGACTGTATTGTTTTTCCTCTTTTGTTTTCGACCACTAACGCAAAATAAAGAGAAAATGTGGCCACCCTACAACGAAAAATGAATAAAACAGACGAACATCGTGCGGCTTTTGAACACGGGCTTACACCTGTACAGTATGGTACCGACTGTAAGTGGTTGGTGGTAATCCTCAAGCTCGTTACTGTAATTGGAGGTGACCTACGGGTGGCTCAGAGAGACTAATACTGCATCTGAGCACTCAGCAGGTGCTGCTCAGAGCCTGGGTTCAATCTGCGCTTAAACTTAGTTCTCAACTGTGGAGAGCTGATGTACAATGGTAGTGTGGATAAAACATCTACTGAATAGATTTGAGAGATAGTTTTATAATGTCAACTTCAGGGGCCTTTCGTTTGACAGAAGATGATACACTGTTCGTCACGAGATCTCCAAATGGACATATTTACATCTCAAGACACGATGGAGACAGAACAACTGGAATAGAATAAACTTTTTGCAAACAAATGTAAATATTTTTTTATTTAACCGCAAATAACACGTTGGGATGAGACATTTCCTTTAATTAATTTTTTTAACACGTTGGTCCAGCGTGTTGACACCTGACTTTGATGAGGATGTGAAAAATGTAAATACAAAGGCGAACAGGGTCCCGTAGTGGAAAGGTGGTGGTAATTTTGGTGACAGTGGTGGTGGCTGGATTATCGGTGGTACACATTGTGGTTTTTGTGGCAGTTTTTGGTGGTTGTAGTAGTGGCAGATTTTAACCGTGTACCAAAGAAGGAGGCATGGTATTCCCGTGGAGCCTAGGTAGATCCGAACAGGAAGTAGCTGTTTCCTTTTCTCGGTGGTCTAAACAACAGCCACCTCCCACCCTCCTGCTACGTTCAATTGTCTCACCATGAGCCCAGAGCCACACAAGCATTGTTCCGTGGCCATGTGAAGGGAGTTGCGTGGTTTTTTCCCCAACAATGCGTTTCAGCGACAGGCCGCGTGCCACGTGGTGCCTGAAGCAGCCCCTCCCCCCCAGCAGTTACATGAAGGTCAGAACCTTAGGTTAGGATTGCCACCACTGACTGACAAAATAATTGGGGCGCATGCGAACAAGAATATTTCGTGGTACTGGAAGACGGGCAAGTGATGTACAAATGTATTATTTTCAGATGCGTGTTATTGTTGTTGTTTATCACACAACTATTAAACTCTGGCACGTTTGATATGCCAAGAAAACTTGGGTAATCAAGTAAGGACAGCTCCCTCTTAATTAGAACGATTCTCGAAAAACCAGAACCAGTGGTAGCCCCAAGACTTGGGAGTGTAAAGTGTCACGTCTAAGAATATTCCCAGTTACCCTGGGAGAGCCCGTGGTGTTTTCAGAACGACAGTCCCATTGTCCCGTGTGGCTTTTACAAAAACTAGGATTGTGTCCGGGTTTAACATTTTGTGACTCATGATGCGGGTAAAGGGTGTGGAAGACAGTGGAAGGAGGTGGTGGTTCACCATGTCTCCTGGTTAAGACTCCCAGATGTTTGTAGCCTAAATCATATCGCAAGGTTGGCATGATGACTCGTGGCACTTGGAATGGCTGTGTTGTCAGTTCACCCTGCCGCTACTGCTGAGAATTCTGGATTTGAATCCAGGTTTAGTGAGATTCTCTGGAGCAGGGGTTCTCAACTTTTTTGAGCTTAAGGCCCACTTGCTCAATTTAGATGTGGTATCCACGGACCACTAGGTGCTGCTCACAGGCCACTGATGGTTGAGTATGGCAGCTCTAGAGCAGCGAACTGATTGTGTGAGTGATCACCACTCAGCGGACCTGAGGTCGATTTACAATTCTGAAATGTGTCAATTGCAATGACTTGCGATCACAAATTGTAATTGCAATTTCCATGAGCAATGCTGCTAAAGTTGTAATTATATTTCCACCCAGATCTGCCAGTGCCTTCATAAAGAACAGCAGTTTCTAAAATGGTTTTGCTAATTTACCATTTATATTTGAGCCCGTCTTCTGCAAAATCAATTATGAAGGCACTGCTGTTGCCTCAATGAGTTCTCACCCCCATTACAAATAACGCCATTTTAATCCGTGAAAGCCTCATGTATCCATATCCTTCAACATTGAGTGTTTGGCCAGTTCCATTAATGAGCGTTTGGCCTCACGTGAGCAGAAACCAGGGCACCCGGTTTATGTATGGCTTTCAACTCAACAAAAATTATCGTTATTGTTTTTAGGACAACTTACATCTAGGACGGAAAGTTAAGCTCTGGCATATCTTGTGGGATCTTTGCGAGATGTGACAGTGGCTCTACCTGTCTCTAGAGGCTGTGGAAAAGCAATCTTAATTCTGTGTATTACCTTGAGCAGAGTAATGGCTATAAACTATACGTGGCGATAATTCGATAATTATGTGCCAGGTGGCTCGGCGGAAGAGTGAGTAACTCGAAATGGGAAAGTGGCGAACTCTCATCCTATTTTGTTTGTTTACGCCACCTATCATCACCTTTGGGGCCCCATAAAATAGATACCAGTTTGTGGTGAAGTTACCGGCATTGGTGATACTGATATAGTGGCACCAGCAATAGGAATGTGGAATCTCTACTACTGGCTTAGGGCTCTGAATAGTAGATGAGCTTTGCATCAGTGCTCCTTTGGAGCAGGAAATGGCTCTGACTTTTCATTTGTTATGATTGGCTTGTTGCACACGTTTTCCATGGTGTCAACCCATGGGAGGAAAATGACAGCGTATTGACATGCTGTCTCTACATGTACAGGTGCGACTGGGTGTCAATTCAGGGGCAATACAGTTGACAGCTGACACCTTTAGGCTGAGCCATCGATTAACAATGTAGTCATACCTGCCCTGTAGACACTGGATATCCTGATGCCATGCCGACCTGGTTTGGAAACGATTGTCCCAAAAAAACTCAATGCCAATTTCCTCGGGACGATTAATCATCGTTGCGTTATGTCTCCCAACACATTGTCGATGTGGGGCAAGAGGAGAAGATGGGGTTCAGACCGCTCACATCGCACACATCGCGAGTTGCCCGTGAGCGTGGTTATCTGGACGCTTTGCGAATCATCACCATGATCTATCCGTTTCTGAATGAAGGCCCTCCCCAAGCTGGTTATTTTCTCTCACGGTCTCGCACAGCTACAGTCCCACGATACACCTATGCACCCGTGCACAAGCCGATACCATCATCGCTGCGTATCCTTATGACGGACATCCTCTCAGGCCAGTGCTCCCACCATTCGCTGCCATTCCAACGTTACGCTTGACCGCTGGCCATCATCCTTTCAAGCGAGGAGTCGGAAACAACCGGTTCTTAATGTGTGGTTCGACGCATGCGTCTCAGGTTCCTGGTGGCGAGGCGCACTGTGGTGATCAGCACACGAGTCGCGATCTGAGTCCCTTACCTAGCGGACAAGTCTCATTGTGACCCAGCATCGCGGTAGGAAGAGGCGGGGGGGGGGCGACAGAGGGCTAAATAGATTTAATCCCTGGCGATCCACCCACTCTGGAAATAGTAACAATTAAGCGTTTGTTGCGCAGAGCGTGACCGTTGAGACGGATTTATGGTCGCGCCGCCTTGCCTGGCGCGCCGACCGTTATTAAGCCGCCACTGCTGCCACCACAGCAAACTCCGTGCCGCGTCGTCTCGGGCGGCGCCGAAGGTGTCTTGATTGTGTCCGTGCGGGAGACGGCGGAGAGAGGGGCTCCTTTGACTCGCGAGTAGGCATTGCGGCTTCACCTGACTCCTGTTGTGTGATGTGCGATTCTTCACTAGAGAGGAACGTGTTTTTTTCTGTTTTTAATTCCGAGTGGGGTCTTTGAGCAGCTCGTTTGTCGAGACTTGGGACTTTTCTCACAAAGCATTCAGGTGAGTTCGGATTTTTCCCAGTTGCGATTTTATTTCTTACCCTTTTTTGTTTGTCTTACCATTGCAAATGTAGTGAAGTGTTTATATTGCTGTAGATTTTCATGGCTCAATGCATGAGAATTTTTCTTAAGAGCTGCTCTTTTGGAATGACCGTGTCAAGCTTTCCTTCTCTCTCCTTTGTGACATTTCACCCGATGCCCGCAACGTAGAAAGCGAAACTTCGTGAATGAGAGTTGTGGTACGCTCGAGACAGCTATCTCGAAAGAGCAGTTCTTCAGAGCAGTTCCCTTATTAGTGTTTACTTTGTTGTAAGCAAAGTACATTGTGAGTGAAACATCTTAAGATTATGATGGGATTGCAACACTCTGACTTGTAATCAGGGGAGCAGTGGTACTTGTGATGATCGTGTCGTGAACGTGAAAATCAGCTTTAATCGACGGCTCATTGCATGCTGACTGGACCAACGCGTTCATACATATTTAGAGTGGTGGTGCAATGGTTAGCTCTCTGGACTATGCACCCCGTGACTTGAGCTCGATTCCCAGTCACGGCTAATGTCAGTGGCGAGTTATAGCTCTCGGAACCTATTTTGGGTGTACCATTTTGCCAGCCGGCACTGACCAATGTGGTGATGTAGATTCACAAAAACTTTCCATGAGCTGCGCAGGCACGGGGATGCCTTCATCCATCAGTGGATTCACACACGGCTGCCCAGTAAGTGGGTAACGTCGTGCCAACGATGGCTCAACAGTGGCTGAATACTGTCCGACCCTTCCTGTTTCGCTGGGTGTACATGTGCCTGGCACCGCTATAAAGTACCGCACTGAATAATAATCTGTAAAAACCACGACATGGACTCATCCGCTACGAATCTCTTCCAGTTTTGTGCAAGTTGTACTCAGAGTACCTGCCAATAATTTTCGTGCGGAGATTTAGACACATAACATCACACTTTATGATTATGTTTTCATGTTTTAAATGCTATTATGCGTTGGCACTCAGCTTATACTTCATACCACTGTTGTAATGCAATGTCGTTGAAATAGAAGTTGCGAGCCTCGGCATTTAAGAACGTAAATGCCGTTTTCGATGCTGTGCTTAAGTGAAACCGGTGTCCTTGGTTTCACGATGACTGGCTAATGCTTGATGGGCAACCACCACGCAGGAATTAAAGTTGTAATGGGCTACTATGGGCAATGCTTTATCAGCAGACTCCACTGTTGTACTGTTCTTTGCTCCCGCGTCTATGCTCCCTGCCTTCACCAAGCTGCATCGATCAGCGTGGTGAAAGCCCGTGACTCACAGGTGTGGGGTCGCCAACGTCAAGCAGTTACAAATACACTCTCGGATGAACCTGTATTATTAAGGATAAAGGCGCAGCCCTGCAATTCCTTGTTCTCGGGTAGCCAGCAAAGCGCCAACATTCGCCAGACACTATATATTATTATTATGTTATTGGCAAATTAATAAATGAGTGAATGTTTACGTTGTGGGAGGAACCCGGAGGAAAACCACGCAAAACAGGGGGAGAACACACAAACTTTGCACAGAAAGGCACCCAAGGCAGGATTCAAACAACCGCCTCTTCCAGAACTGTATTCGTGAAGCGCAGATATTACCGCTGCGCCACCGTGCCATCGCGCCACCGCGCCGCCACCCGCGACCTGCCGCCGATGGACTGACTGTGCACTACTCGCTGTGCCGTGGTAACGGACGCAGAGGCTCGCGGTGATGCTGCCGCGTGCCGGATACGGCGGGGTGGAGGATTGCATTTTTGAGCGCGATGTTGAGTGGCTTGACAGGCGCTGTAATTACACTGGACTCTCACCGCTGGCATCCGCATGTGGAAACAGGTTAATATTGACTTTATTAAGAAACACAGTGTGCCCTGAAGTGCAAATACAGCACGGGCACGCCCTAGGTGTGAACGATCTGGGGATTCGAGCAAGCAGCACAAAGAACAACTGCGTCGAAAAACAAAAAATCTTCACCTATTTGTGTGCGTGTGTGTTTTTAATAAGGTGGCGCAGTGAGTAGCGCTGTCGCCTCGCTGCAAGAAAGTTCTGGGTTCGATTCCTGGCTCAGGTGCCTTTCTGTGTGGAGTTTGCGTGTTCTCTCACCGCATCCGCGTGGGTTTTCGCCGGGTTCTCCAGTTTCCTCGCACCGTCCAAAGACAAGCTGCTGCCTAGGTTAATTGGTCTGCTGAGTAAATTGTCCCAAACGTTTTCCTTGCAGTGTACTGGCTTCACATCCTGGTAATAGCCCCTCCTTGCACCCTCTGTCTGCCGGGGTAGGCTCCAGCCCCCCGTGACCCTATGCATGATTAAGCGGGTATTGATAATGATAATATCAATACTGTGTAATGATGTAGGTTTTCACGGCTCGATGCATGATGATTGCTTCGAAAAGCTGCTCTCTCGGGACAGCCGCGTCGATAGCTCTCTCTTCTCTCCTCGCGACGTTTCGCCTCACACGTTGGAGGCATCATCAGGCGAAGTGTTCGTGCGCGGCTGCTATTGTCTCCTTACATGTGTGGGCGTGATGCGTGTGTTCTTTGTTGTGTGAGTCCGCCTCTCAGTCACCTTGACACTAATTTCCATATCCTATTCCCACCCCCGGAACTACACCCCGGAACTGTGATTTCCCCCTCCCTGCTTTGTCTGTGGCTAGTCCCCTAATTTCCAACTCATGAAAAGATGCCCCTCACACAATTATACGATCCCTCTCTGATGTCCTGCAGTCCTGACTTCAATAACAGGCCTCCAGGATTGGCTAAGTTTTATACGCATTTCTTGTTTTCGGTTCATGATGCTTTTTGTCTTCTGAATCTCAATTGCTTCACCAATTAATCTTGGACCTTTATGACGGATGGCTGTCAGTATTCGTATTTTATCAAAATCGATTTTGTGTTGCTTATCTACACTATGCGCTGCTGTTGCTGATTTATCCGTGTGCTGCAGGCGCACTGCTGCCTCGTGTTCCCTTTTTCTGGTGGCTACCGTTCGTCCCGTCTGTCCGATGTAAATTTCCTCACAGTTGCTGCAAGGGATGCGATATACGCCTTCTGTCTGTAATGGTAGTCAGTCTTTAGGTGATTTTAGTACATCCTGTATCTTCTGGTGGGTTGTGAAGACTGTTTTTATTTTATATTTTTCTAGGTATTTGCTAATTTTGTCTGTGGTGCCTTTCACATACGGCAGGAAAGCGTGAATCTTGGTATCTTCCTCTTCATTTTCTTGCCATCATCAAGCAGAATGTTCAGAGTGAAGAAAAAAGAAAAGAATTGAATCCACAAGATAGCAGAATTCCCAGACTCTACGGACTAGTGTGAAGGTCTCGTTTGCAGACGATGCTGAGATTTTGAACCCGCCTCTTGCGGATGTTGCCGAGTGACTCTCACTCATGGACCTCACCGGGGTGCAGAACGTTGCCGACGATTTCTCACATGGACAATACCGATCCTGTCTCTGGCAGATGATGCTCACCATTTTCCTGAGCCGCGACGAGCGCCTGCTCACCACGGTGCCCGTCGCCACGGAGACGACGTGTCGGGACGTGCTCGAGCATTGCCGCGGCGCCGGTCACCATGGTTACACCCTCACGGAGCTCTTCCGCGGATACGGTAAGTGACGCTCAGGGTTGCCGTGGTGTGGCGGTACTACGGTGGGTAATAATAATAATAATTGCGCTCTCCGAGCGCTTTTCACCCAAGGGTCACAAAGCACTGCACATAACTGTGGAGAGAACGACATGTGAGCAACAACAACGACATATGAATGGCACAACAACAATAACTTTTTTGCTCATTTGCTCATTTCATGTTTAGCGCTAATCTGTTTGTATAATTTGTTGCTTTCGATCAGATAGTAAAAATCAAGTATTGTGTTGTGCCTGAAAGAAAAAATATTCGCAGTTTGCACCTAGCTTATGCCCACACTGTCAGAAAAAATTCATATGTTTAGCCTAACCAGACTGTTGGGACAAGTGATGATTGCTTCGACAAGCTGCTCTCTCGGGACAGCCGCGTGAATCTCTCCCTCTTACCCCATTGTGACGTTTCGCCTTACATGTTAGAGGCATCTTCATACACTTTGTGCGTGTCGTGTGTGACTCCTATTTATATGTACATATAACGTCGAGACAGGTTTTCACGGCTCGATGCTCATGCATCGAGCCGTGAAAACCTACATCATTACTGTTGAGACAAGTGTTTTTAGTGAGTAACTGTTAAGGCCAAAACAGCAAACAGGGGGTGGATGGCCAATACCACACCCTGCCACCTATGTCTTCCTCGTGGCAAGGTTACGATATCACACCAGGTATTCGCTAGAGGTTTAGTCGACCTAGGGGAGGCCCAGGACGAGTTCAGATAATTGACACTGATGATATCTGTAAGCGGGACTCGATCTACGGGATTTTTGCTCTTAAATGTCAACATCAATGTTAAGATGTGAGAAATAAGGGGGTGCTGGAGGAGGGGTGGTTTAGCGAGGGGAGGGGCTGTCACCCCCATGACCCCCCCCCATCCCCTCACGCATCCACCACTGGTTGACCTCCAGAGAGGTGACCCCATGGTAATACATGAGTGCGTGCTGCGGTGCCTCTGTGGGCAGAGCGGGTGGTGGCAGATGGGGAGAAGATGTACGCGCTGCTGCAGCACTGGGGCAAGGATGTGGCCGATGTAAAGTTCTACCTGCGCTACGACGGAGACGACCCTCCCAGCTCACCCACCTGGGACACAGGTGCTCACCAAGACCGCCGGCGATACAAATATATACTAAAGAGCATATGTATGCGTCTGGTCACCTCGCCACACAATAATAAGACGTATACCTAACATGACCTGTTTTCATCGCCATTCGATAATAATAATCGTACAATTCATAACGCGCCGCACAAACTCCACATCTAGTCATGGATGAGACATGGATATGCAGGCGCGAGGAGTGTTTTTTAGTTGTGGGAAGATATCGGAGAGCCTGGAGGAAACCCACTCAGAACAGGCAGAGAACACACAAACTCCTCACAGAAAGGTGCCTGAGGCAGGCATGGAACTGACTTGGGTCAGACAATTTTTTCTCTGATGCATAGATGTTACCACTGTGCCACCCTAAACCACCGGTCCATCATCGGGCACTGTGGGTAATTTAGTCTGCAAGCCAATTAACCTATGCAGCAGCATGTTTTTTGGACTGTGGAAGGAAACCGGAGTGCCCGACGAAAACCAACGCGAACACAGGGAGAACATGCAAACTTCAGACAGAAAGGCACCCAAGCCGAGATTCGAATCCGGGACCTTCTTGCTGTGAGGCGACAGCGCTACCCACTGGGCCACCCACTGGGACACCGTGCCACCCGTGTTTATATCTATTTCCATCTTATGGGTCCTCGTCAGCGGAGTACCGACTCAGCAGGGTAGAAACAGCGATCGTTTTTGAGCCTCCATGGATTTCGGGGACATGCGACAAAAATAACGGAACTAAGTAAAAATCTCGCCGCGTCAGTTATTAACTTCGCTTAATGACGGTATCTTTTGCTTTATGCTCTGACCCCACTGCAGAGTATAAGGCACTGTGGGTAATAAAGATGATGACTTGTGTTGAACTCCTTCCACGGCTAAACAAAGGTCCCTCCTCAAGACATCAGCATCTCCCACAGTCTCACAATGCAAGGATCCATATCGTTTCTGCATGTAATTTAATCACATTGCTCTGTGTTGACAGCATTTCATCCTTTGGGCTGCCATTCGGTTACTTGTCTTGACCATCAACTGTTTTCCTGCCCGACGCATGCTATCCAAGTGAACCTACATCCCTAAACAGTCATTGTGACGTTTCTAGCTCATTTACCATCTGATCCAAGTGTTCCTCTTCCTGCCTCTCAGTCTAATTCCGAGAAAGCTCTTGCCTGTCTTTCCTAAAGATGATTTTTTTTCAATCGGTGCATGTAACCTACTATGACATGCAGAAATAATCACATTGTGAAAACGGCAGTGGAAAACTAGCAATCGATCAATCGTAAATTGAATTTGAAGAATTTGTGCTCCAGGCAGTGGGAGGGTAATGGGAGGTGTTGCCTCGTGTACTTTAAAGTCAAAGGTCATAATGCTGCGTTAATGTCGGCCCCACAACCCAATTTCGTTTTCCTCCCTGCCACTCTTTATCGCTTCATTTCCCTTTCTTTTCTTGCCACTCCTCTACCTTTCATCTCCCCCTCTCTTGTCCCTCTATCGCTGCCCATATCACAACTGGGAGCAGGGGCGGAAGGGGGTACGGCATCGCTACAATTACAATCTGAAGCATCAGTCACTTGAAAGATACGTTTTTTGTATCTCGTTAGTAGTTGTGAAAATGGAAATAAAGACTAACAGGTAACAAGATGAAATGATACGATCGATAATGAGAGGGTATATCCGATGTACTACCGCCCCTTTCCATGCTCGCCCGACAAAATGTCACTTCTTACACTCATGCTCGCTGGCACACTTCAGCCTTGATTTGTACCCCGGTATTAACGATGAAAATTCGCCAATGCAAGCAGCAGAGTTGATGATCGGTGTTAACAGAAGGAGCTGGCGATGTGCGCACTGAATAAGTGTGGCTCGTGTTGGTGATTTTCCCCGCTCTCCGCTCTCTATTTGCCCCAGACCAAGAGAGCCGGCCAAATGGGATCAATGTGCCGAGCATGGACAGGATGGAAAATGGGGTAAGACTCTCTCATTAAAAAATATTTCTCCTATTGTTTAATTATTTTGTGTGTGCTTCAAAGTTTTGCATTCCACAACAACACGGGGCTTTTTGTTGGTAATAAAGTATTTCATTTTTTTCAATTTTTTTGTTAAATGTAATACTCTGCTCTATTCTGGCGATGCATAAAATTAAAATCGTGACCTTAATAAAAAGAAAATGGGAACATGCCAGTTAGACAGACCGATCATTCATGGTGATGTAGTTGGCAGTGTCAACCTGCCTACCCTCAGCAGGCCTCTCCGGTGGATAATGTTCGACCATGTGAAGCTAGGTCATGTGAACTGTCAACTTTAGTGTCACCTGTAGATTCCATCATAGAGTTGTTGCTCTCATTTTCACCCAATGTTACCCTAAATATGTTATTGGGCTCCCGTCATGAGACAATCATCACACTTCTGCACGATAGTCAAATCAATAATTGTGATTTCCAGAGCTGGAATTTAGCCTGCTTCAGTTTGTGACCAAAAGTTTAATAAGTGCATTTTTTCGTGCAATCATCTGTGACTTGGCTGAGACTCACTACACTTCAGAACTCAGTTTAATCCCGGGTGTCTGAAACCCAAGTTTAAACCCAGGAAAATGGCGGTGTCAACTCACTACCCAGACCTCTGAGCTACTCGTCCAGCTCTCCTCTACAGTGGGTTTTAATTAGTGATGCCACGCGCAGCCTCCTTGTGCTGGCCTCATAACCGCTGCCGCTTGCCTCCCCCAGTTTCCTGCTCATCCTTGGCAGAGCGTGATTTAAATATTCACTCCCTAGCTAAATGACGCACATAGGTCCGGCAAGGCATCTCCCACACACACTCATGCTTGCTGTCGCGATTCTTATAAATTCTCCTCCACTCACTCTAGAGCCAGGTCTTTTTGGTGTCTTCGCTGAGCGTGGTGTGATCGTTTTCTTCTCACCTCCACTCCTTCGCTGGAATACCTCGTTGTTTGAGATCTTGTCGGCTGCCTATCACATGTTCAAGTCGGTGGCTCTTTCTGCTGACCATGTGGATGCTCCCTAGCAGCGAGAATGTTTAATTTAATTCGGCTAAGAGCTTAAACGTGCCAGTTGGTTCTGTGGCTCACGGTGGGGAATTCATTGAGCTGTAGCGAGCTTTCTAGACGTAACGACGACTAGAATCCAACTTTGCTCCCGCGTTCCACCGACGGGAACTGAGGGCTGGCAACAGAAATGCCAGGGGGCCTTTGGCTATGGCCAGTGGCGAAGATGAGTGGTTGGGGGCCTGTGGAGCTCGGCCTCCCTCACCACCGCCTCGTTTACCGACCGAAGAGGGAGCAGGAGAGGGTGACGGGGTTGACTGCCTATCGGCGGACGGGACGAGGACGGATTATTCTGCAGGTCAAAGCGTTTACCATCTGTCACGTTTAACATCAACACCGTCGTCGCCACGGTTACAAACGTCAGTGGAATCGTTTCGTGCATTGGGTCCATCGTTATTGTTACTGCTAAGAAGGTAAAGGTGCAGCCAAGCAAATCCCTGCCCATGCCAGTGCTGGTGATAGAGCTCCCACTATACGGAGCTCTTGAGAGCCCCGGTTAGTTGCTATTTTGGCCTACTCTTTTACGCCAGCCAAATAAAGCTAGGAAGAGGTGGGAGTACCCACTGTTTACCTCACCGCACCACGACCTGCCCGTCGACTGACCGCGGTCAACACATATGGTGGATCGAGGTGGGGGGGGGAGGGAGGGTTCGGAACCTTGCTGAATTTTTGTGACTGCCACGCATCAGCAGGAGATGGAGTTGAACCCTTGATCTGTGGATCACAAGTCCAGTGCACTAGTAACCGTTCCACCACCGCCTATTTTGTGTGATCATTTGATTTTCTAACTAACATGCGACCATTTGTGTATGGACTTGCTGAAATATTTACGTGGGATTTTCGTCCGACTATGGCAATATACATTTTCAAATTCCAGGAATTCTGAAAAAGCTAGTGCCGTTTAATGTGTGGGTGTGTAGCTGTGCCTCGTCAGTGTTGAGCAGCGGGGTCTGGCTCAGCTGAGCCCTGTGCTTTCTGCTTCCTGCTTCGACTTACATCCCCATCGCTGAGCGCAACATCAGTGACAGCGCGTGAGATACGTTTTCTTAGCAAATCAGACTGTCAGTCACGTATGGTGGGCAAACATTGACGATATATGCCTTAGGCTTTAAGGACAATTTAGGTTTAATTGACATTCCTTTGTTCAACCATCAATCAATCAACCGAATTATGGTTGCTGTGTCTCGTAGCTCCTTAATATTCACTGGTTTTTATCATTTGATTCAATAACATTTCCCCTCAGAAATATCCAGCTACAAACTTACAGCAAAGTCTCTATGGGTGACCCTGAGCTGGACCAGGGAGTGATGAGCTGGGTGGGGAAAGGGTAGAGGACTTCCAGATGTGGCAGGGTCCCAAGCTCAGGGCCCCCATCCCGACGACCCATGTGACCCCGACAACCCCTGATCATCTGCGCAGGTGGGCGGCTCGGGAGTCGAACTCTCGCTGTTGGAGCTGCAGGAGGTCGCCGAGAGACAGCAGCAGCAAATCGAGGCTCGTCAGCAGGACCTTGCCAATAAGGTGAGAAGTGCCCTCACGCGTCGGGTGACGAGCCGGGTGACGAGCGAGTCCACGCCGGGGCTTGTGGTTTTCGGGCGGCA
>JAZEWT010000013.1:10521807-10560494 GCA_036362905.1 Mordacia mordax
AAGACATGCGGGCGCGCCTGCGCAGCAAGAAGGAGGAGGCACAGCGCGAGGGGCCGCCCCCCCAGGGAGTGGGTGAACTCGCTACCCAAAAAAAAAAGAACTCACTACCCCTCCACCCCTTATCCAACCACATTCCCTCTCTCCGCACGCTTTGTTCCCGGGTACCCTAACTCACGGTGGCCGGCCCTTCGTCACCTTGGACCGTGGTCGAGGGTTGGGTTGAGAGCCATCCTGGCCCCCTGGGCCAAATTGTCACGAGGCCTTGATGGTTGCATTTTGTGAATTGTAATGGTGGTGACGTAGGGTTTTACGGCTCGATGTATGCGAATTGCTCTGAAGGGCTGCTCTGTCGCGATAGCCGTGTTGAGTGTTCCACAACGGCACGGCGTCTGATGATGCTTCCAATGTGGGAGGCGAAACATCGCCAAGGAGTGAGGAGGAATGCTCAACACAGCTATCCCAAATGAGCAGCTCTTTAATTGCAACTTTTTGTGATTTTGTGGAAACCATGACCTAAATGTCATTGATATTTTTATCCAGTAATATCAATTCTTCAACCAAATTTTAATGAAATTCACTGTAATTTTTTCTCAGTCAAAAAACATAAATTGAAGCATGCGGTAAAAACTGTTGTCATGAAGTGGCAGTGAATGCACCCGTGTTGTTAAAATCATCTTGTGCCAAACTGTCACGAGGCAACACTCGCGCTTCTTTGTGTTACTTTTGGGAGCGGCAGCTCAGTAGTTAGGGCGCTGGGCTAAAAACCTCATGACCCAAGTTAAAATCCCGTTCACGGATAATACCAGTGAAGAGTTTCTGAAGCAGTTCTGGGCCTCCCCTAGGTCGACTAGACCACTAGGGAGACAAAGGCGGTCGGGCATGGTTTTGGTCACCTCGTGTGCGATGTTTACCTTCATAGGTATTCACTAATTGACACTTGACACCACAGGCTGTGAAAGCTACACGGGGGATCTTTGTCTTTGTTAGCAGGTCAGCGGTTCCACAATCGAAGCGCGAGGTGGGGGGGCGGCACCATCGGTTGCGCCGCATCCTGGGGCGCGAGCAACGAACCCCCTCCCCACCATCCCGTCATCGGGCCACAGGGGCGTTGGCAGGCCGGACGAAACGCTTGTACGTCGAGAGCCCCGTTCACTTTTTGTTTTAGTTTGTGTTGTTTTTGGGTTCCTACTTGGGGCGGCACTGCCTGTGCAGTGGCGCGGTGAGTAGCACTACCACCTAATCACAAGAGAATCCGCTTTCGATGCGGAGTTTGCATTTCCTCCCCAAAGCCTTGTGAGTTTTTGCCGGTTCTCTGCTTTACTCCCACAGTGCGAAGACATAATGTCTAGGTTAATTAGCCTGCTAACTGAATTGCCCCCAGTGCCCAGCGATGGACTTGTGTCCCATTCTAGGTATAGCCTTGCTTTGCACGCTGTTTCTGCTGGGTTATGCTCTGGCCCCTCGTGACCCTGAACAGGATTAAGTGGGTACTCCAAATGATAATTGTTCCCACTGCGATGGGAGACCACCTGTGTGTGCCAGGTATCGTAGGATGGGGAAAGCTATGTGGCCAGATGATCACATTAAAATATTCATTTAAATCCACGAGTTAGTCAACACATTGCATCTGTCTGTTTGGAACCGTGAGCATTGTCGTGACGCATATTCCAATTTAAGTAGTGGTCACAGTTTATTTTATAGTGTGACCCCAAGCACACAGTTTTTTCTCATACATTTTGTTTTTCACTAGGTGGGCTCAAGGAAAGACGCCGGAAACAAGATTTCAACCCTCATCCCGCCGAAACTAAAGCTCGCTCCCTCACCAAGCGATCCTGATCAATCCTCAATAACTCTATCCGGTCACCCCAAAAGCCCAGAGGTTGGATCCAGCACCATTTCTCTCCATCCTGCTTCGCTACAGTCACCTTCTCTACCGGTGCCTGCCACCCCACCGCTATCTGCACTGGCCACATCCAAATCGCAGCAGCCGACCAAAATCCTCACCGCACCATCACAACCTGCTCAGGCCACATCCGAACCACCGCGTCCATCTAAAATTCCCGTCGCTCCATCGCAGCCGTCGCAGGCCATATCATTATTACCGCAGCCATCAAAGATTCCCGCAACCCCATCACAGTCATGCCAGGTCATCTCAATTTTACCACATCCGTCCAAAATTCCCGTCGCCCCACCGCTGGCCACCGAAGCCAAGTCCTGTCTGACGCAGCCATCCCAGCCCCAGGGTAATGTGGTGTCTCGCAATGGTATGCCCACCTTAATTTACGTCACGGGGTCGACCAGGCCGGTGAGAGATGCCGAGCAGGATCCGCTGAAGAAGCCAGGCGTGAATGGCACGGCGGTAGTGATGGGACTGCCGACCGCGACCACTACAGCGCCGCTTTCGAAGATCCCGCTGGCGGTGAAGGTGACACCTGCGCTGAGCGACGTGGTGAGCACTCCCCTTTCTCCTGTTGCTACCACCGTCACCACTCCGGAGATCAGCACTTCCCTGCCCGTCGCCAAAGCGGCTGATGAGCCATCCCCGACGGTGCCCTGCCCTAACCCCTCCGATGGGCACGCGCCAGACAAGCAACTGTCGATCACCATGGGATTGAGGCCGACGGTGACCAGCGGTGATGGAGGAGGGGGAGCCGCGGGTACGGCGGTGCAAAGGCCAGCGATGCCACGACCGCCGACCGTCAAGACGCCTCTGGTGCCGAGCCCCGGCACAGTGTTCTCGGTATACGCGAAGCCCACAGCTGGCGTGTCCAGCTTCCGGCAGGTGGTGCATCAGAGGGCGGTGCAGGCGGAGACGGCGCAGCGAGGCCATGGAGCTCGGCCTATGCCATTCCCCGCCGGTACGGCATCATACTAGGAATATATCTTTAGCTTGGAAAATTGCTCTCCATAGCTGTTCTTTTGGAATAGTCGTGTCCAATGTTCCCTCTCTCTCCCTCTCGAAGGAATAATTCTCATACATCGATCCGTGACAACCTACATCAATCTCTATATATCTATTCCCCATATGATCACATCCCACATTATCGAGATGTACTATCAGGGAATTACCCTTCAGAAAATCACACAGTTTGATTAAAGATTTATTGCCCAAAACAATGATCTATAAAAAGAAAAGGAATAACGGTTTTTCCCTTGCTTGTCAAACTAATGACGTCATTACACGTCCTATAATTTTACTGGGTCGTATGTTTGGCTCTCGTGATGTCATCTCATTGTCCAGCCTAAAAAAGTATGACAACTTTATTTTAATAAGACTTTTTATTGGTCATTAATGGCTGACAAGCATTCAAGATGCAGCATGGTTAATGGTAATTAGCAAACGCATTACTGTGCAATTAAGGCAGGGGGGGTCACGCAGGGGGCTGGTAATGTCTCTGTGCAGTGGCCAGGCACAGACACAGTCTGAGTTTGAATTTGGGCTTTAAATGCCTACGATTAAACCACGTTCTCGAGTGTGGTGATGTCGTAGGTTCAACCCAATCACGAATGATTGCACAAAAAAACATATTAAATTTAATCTAACTTGTCAATCAATTTTGATATATGCCAGCTCTAAGTCCTCGGTTTGAATTTGGATTTCAGTCAGCTATAATTAAATCAGGTTCTGAATGTGTGATTACACAAGAAAAATGTTTTACATTTTACTTGATTAAAAGGTCCGTAAAGTCCAGCTCAGTCAATAAAAAATGTAGCGTTAAGAAGTGATTAAACTCTCAGCAGGTCATATAAAACACATGCCCCTTGTATGAATAAAGAGGCCATTTTATATGACTTCAGCATTAGTTCTGTAACACAATCTTCTGGAGCTATTCTGTCTGGCCTTATCTAAACTGATGACAGCGAATGATGGAAATGTGCAGTGGCATAATATGCAGCCCATGTTTTGATATGTAGACTCACACAGAGATTCATTGACGTCTATAAACACCAGAGATGAAAGTAAGCCAGTTTAGTCCAGTACAATGTACTGGTAAGAAAGTCACCAAAGAAGTGAGAATGGTGCAGGTGAAAAGGGAGGGTAGCGATACAACTGAACTGTAAGAAATGTAAGTTCCTTTTGCCCTTCAGAGATATGAGTTGATCATCGCCAATAATAATCCCACCAGACGTATATAAAGAGCAACTTGAATGGACACTTCTTTTTTTGGTATGGTGGGAAGGTTATCATTGGTGATGATCAATTCATGTTGAAGTTAATGGTGATGATCAATTCATGTCGAGGTTAATGGGTGGACGAGACTGTAGGCACAGTGGGGGGCTGTGCTTAACTTGCCATGAATGACGAATCACCTTAGATCTATTATGCCCACAGTTCACGTGAAGCCGCTGGTGACCCCACCCAAGGCCGAGGAGGTCCCAAAGCTCAGCGTAGAACAACCAGACGGCCTCAGTCTGAGCCGAGGGGCCCAGCTGGACAAACCCGAGGCTGCGGCCGCCACCGTCAAGAAAACTGTTCCAATGTGCGGCCCGGAAAAAACTCACAGAACCGTCGTTAACCAAGAAAATGGAGAAATAAGCTGCGAGGCTATGCCGTCGACCCCAAACAAACCAGCGGTAATGAAGAATACAGACAGGAAGCAGCAGCAGAAGAACAAAGAGGAGGAGAAAAAGGAGGAAAAGAGAAAGACGGAGGTGAAAGGAATGCGACCGACAAGCGGTGGTGATGGTGACGGAGTCCTTGAATTTACACGGCCTCGCCCCCTGAGTCCTACCAAGCTGCTGCCCTTCCTGAGCCTGTCGCAACAGCAGGGTGGCACCAGCGACGCCGACTTAGAGGCGTTGAGGCGGCGTCTGGCCAATGCACCACGGCCGCTGAAGAAGCGCAGCTCACTGACTGAGGCCGAGGGCCCGAATGGGCCTAACCTGCAACGCCTCATCCTGCAGCGCTACCAGGCGAGGCAGGAGGCCCTGCAAAAGGGCCGCGCCAACAAGGCCCAGCAAGGCGTCGAGGATGGCCGTCGAGACATGATGAACAGCGATGGCGATAGAGAAGGGACACCTGCAGTGTTGGTGACACCAGCCAAGGTGGGGTTGGGTTCTAAAGTCGGTCCTGATGCTGGCGCACGGAAAGAGAACAATGGAGTGGTGCTCGTGGTGGAGGCGCCTGCACAGGAGGACGGTGATGTGAGGACAGCGGTGAAGGAGGCTGCCTCAGTGTCGCCATCTCAACCCTTGCAATCAGCCGAAAGCTTTGATTCGTCCGTGAGCGAGAGCCCCCCATCCTCGCCCTTGACAATAGAGGTGAGATTAGGGTTTGGTGTGGAAGGTTTGGCATCGACTTTGATTTTGTCGAACGTGAAAGTGTTCATAGTATGTCGAGGTGCAGATTACTAGAGGAGAAGTCCTACTGAGTGGGAATTGTGCAGGTTTGGTCATGGTTATAAGGGTTAATGACCAGTGGTTAAGACGAGCAATGGAGTGGCAGCCAAAGAAGTGAAATTCCTGAAAGGATATTTACCTTGGATGTGGCATGATGAGATCAGATCGTATGCAGGTGTCACATAGATTGTTGCAGAGTAAAGTCATGAGAAATGGCAGTAGCTTTGAGAGACCTTCATCCAAGAGTTGATAGATCAAGGTTTATAATTATGAAACGCCACATGTATATCAGGGACAGTGAATATTGTTACCGACGGCCGAAGTGAACTTTTAAAGACCTTTTGCGAGCCATACACTAACACACGTACACTTTTGTTACAGCAAGAGGCCAATACTGTGGCAGAGAAACTTAAATTATAAACAAACTTTAAATTACACATGTAGTAAAGACTCAAAAGGGTTTTTACCCATAGCTTACACGTGTCGGTTGTTTTTGCAGCCAATATAAACATAATGGTGATAGGCCTCATGTAGGCCGTGGGCCTTGGAAAATTTAGTTGGGGGCCAAGTCTGGCCCATGCATGGAAGGATTCGTCCATCCCTGGTATATATGCATGGGCCCTTTTGCTTCAAGCTTAAAATGCAATTGTTTAAAAAAAAATCTATTTTGTTTTCATAAGCAGGAGGGAGGTGCCAATTCGGAGGGAGCCAGGGAGGACGAAGAGGAGTTCATCCCAAACCCGTATCTGACACCTAGCAAGGCAAGTCCGGGCTCCTTGGTCATCACATCAACTGTTCAGCCGGTGACTGGAGGCCACGAACTGGAGGAAGAGATCCCCGAGATGCCGCAGTCGCCACCACCACCATACCCGTCGTCGCCGGAGCTCGACATCGTCCCCGAAATCATCTCATCCTGCGGGCCGCTGCCGCCGGTGAGGTCTTCCTCGCTCGTAACACACATCCTTCGCAGACCACGTGCACCAGTGTCATGGTCTAAATGTTGCAAAGTGTGAAAAATCACCCTGCAGAATGACTCAATTGAGATTATGTATGGCAATAGACTCCCCTAAGCTTACTGAGAAAACTTGGCATGACCAGTCATCCTGAAAAAGAGTCACGAGGCTCAGGAAGGCTTGTCTGGGTAAGCAAACGTAATATGTAATGTAATAAATTGAAATTCCTCTGCTTCGGCATTGTGATTTTTCTATTTATTTTTAATTTGCTGTCTCCCCTGAAAAAATACCGTTTTGTGCAAGGTGACCCCCATAGCGTATTTCGAGGATGCACTGCGATGCGAATGTGTGACAAACACACTTAAACTCGCGTGTGTGCGTGCGCACGCGTCATCCGTACAGGGCAAACGGACGAATGTGAAGAAGCCCGGCTCGGAACGCACGGACCATGGGATGCGCGTGCAGTTCGATCCTTTCGCCATCCTCCTGGACTCTGCACTCGAGGGGGACTTTGACCTCGTGCAGAAAATCTTCCCCGAGGTGCGCGCAAGGTTGATGGGTGGATGTAGATGCGGGGGTGGAGTTCTGGTTGGCCTTGGAGGGGGTGGCTGAGACGCAAACCTGGGCTTCCGTTATATTTGACCAGCTTGTGGTTATACTTTGGGGTTAGGGTTAGACTGACAGTGGGGTTGGACTGAGGATGTAGGATGCAACTCAGAATAGGATTAGACACATGGGGTAGGGTCACAATCAGGGAATATGCATTGTTTTATGAGAGTTTAATGTTAGGACTGAGGTTAGCATTAGAACTAGAGATTGGACTATTGTCGGGGTTAGAGCTTATTTTAACATTCTTATTTGGGCTAAGATTAATGCTATTGTTTGAGCTACGATTAGGATAACTGTTCCGGCTGGAGGTACGATAACAATAACAACAAAGATGCTGCCGATGATGACGATAGCACCGTTGTGGTTTGTGATGTTCCCTGCCATCTGGCGCCCACAGGTGGACGACCCAAGCCAGCCGAACGACGAGGGCATCACGGCGCTGCACAACGCTGTGTGCGCCGGGCACATGAATATCGTCAACTTCCTGCTGCAGGCCGGAGTCAACGTCAACGCTGGGGACAGCGACGGCTGGTACGGCACGTGGCACCGCGTGGCATACGAGCCATGGAGATGCTTGGCGTGAGCCATGGTGCTACGTGTCACGTGAGCTGGTGCCACATGGCACGTGACATCGTGCCACAATTTAGATGCGAATAATACTGTTGGTACTGCTGCGAGCGGTGGTGTTGCGATTAGCATGCCATGCTACCCAAGTTTGATTTCCATGCAGGGCCAACACTAGTGACGATTTTCTGAACGCGTCCTGGGCCTCAAATAGGCATCTGGTTGTATATGTAAACATCAGAACTAGGAAGACAAAGGCAGACGGCCATGGTGCTGGTCACCCACCTCCTCTCGTACCATGCCGTCCTTCATAGCTGCTCACTAACAGCACTTAACCCTGTAGGCTAAAGCTGTGCAGGGGATCTTTGTCTCTTGCACTGCAAAAAAACTGGGTTTGAATCCGAGCCTCTCATTCCCCTTTCTCCTCCTGGTTTTGAAGTGTTACCCTTTCCATCCGTTAAGCAAAATGCTGATTCAGTGTATTCCCATCACACTGTTACACTGTTATTTGCCTTTGTCTCATTAATTGGAACTAGTGGTCAGTTTTGTACTGTACAATTTTGCCTGTTAGTGCACAAATTGGTACTGTGAGTTTGTTTATTTACCTTAAGCTTCTATATGTTGCTCCATTGATCAGTTCCAACGTTTGTTGTGATGGTCCCCAAAAACTATGGTCCCCACCTCCGTAAATATCTTCTCTAGATCTCCAGCGATCCCTAACTCCTAACACCAATCTCTCTCAGTTCCTGAGTGATCACACGCAGCGCTCCGACACACGGCGTGCGCGCGTTCTCTCACACGTACTGCGCTCACACCACGTTCACTCATACCACCGCTCTGATACAAAAATACCTGACAGCAGATGTCTTGGAAGCCTTTTACTGCTGCAGACTTGCGCGCCACGACGAGGTCCTTTTTCAGCCGCCCCAACTGTTCCCTCACTACAACTCGCTACGCGGCACAACTGCTTGGGCATAGCCCCTCGGCACAGCCCGGGCACAGCCCTCGCACAGCCCGGGCACAGCCCTCGCACAGCCCGGGCACAGCCCTCGCACAGCCCGGGCACAGCCCTTCGCACAGCCCGGGCACAGCCCTCGCACAGCCCGGGCACAGCCGTTCGGTACCTTTTCAGCCGCCCCAACTTCCCCTCGCTACAACTCGCTACGCGGCACAACCGCTTGGGCCCAGCCGCTCAGCACAGCCTCGCACAGCTCCGGGCACAACTCTCGTACATGACTAACTAAACCCCGCTACTCGACTGCCCTGAACATGACTAACCCCGCTAACTAACTAACCTGGCTACTCTCTGCCCTCGTCCCTCTACATGGCTGCCCTTCCTAACTGCTTCGACTCCACTAACAACTCCTCCGCCGCCTTGCTCCGCGCTGCCTTAAATCCCTGCCCCCCGGTTCGAACCGCCCCATTTTAACGGCCGTGTCTCTCTCCACCAATCGCCGTCGTTCCCCCTTGTCTCTGGGCGCCGTGTCTTTCTCCTACCAATCACCGCTGTCGTAAACACCTTGGCGCCGGCCTGTCTAGAGACTCGGCCAATCCCATGGCGACGCCTGACCGTTACACGAGGAAGGAATATATCGCACTGTCCCCCGAAAACTCTGCCCAACTTGCCAATGCCCCGCCTAGGCCTACTGTACTCACCCACCGGCCTACAAGCTCCGCGCCCACAAATGTCTGCAGCTTTCTATCCAGGGAAGCGATGCTTTCCCCGGCAGAACTGGTAGGTGGAACCCGGCACCCCCTAGGCCGAATTCCAGCTGACGAAGGAACCACCAACCAACCTGTTCTACCAACAGGGTCTATGGACAAAACCTCCATCGCTGGGGCCGAGTTCCACCGTCGTTCTGCTACCCCCCCGAACCCCGTGTCGTGCGGACACTCCATCAGTGTGAAACAGTATGCTGTTGTCAAATGTCTGCCCGAACAACGGATGCACGCAGGCATCAGGCAGGTGGTGTGCAGGAATGATGATTGCGTGAGTGACCGTGTGACACAACATACTTTCAATGGGGGAGGTCACAGGGGCGGACATAACGAAAACACAGCCAGCGTCCCTGGTGGTTCCGAGGTCCACGAAGTAGGTCTCCACAGTACTACTGCAGAAAGTCCCACATCCAAAACATGCAGGCTCATTGGATACTTTCAGCTGTAATAATAAACATCTATTTACTGTTATCGATAGGAGACAGTGTTAGAGACAGGAGGCAATGTTGTTTTGCAGGAATCCTGCAATCAAAGCTTGCAAGCTCACCGGCTGCTTCCTGCTGTAATAATAAACATCTACCCGTCCGTTCCTCCCCCCGACCGCCGTCAGGACTCCGCTTCACTGCGCTGCCTCCTGCAACAACGTGCTGATGTGCAAGACGCTGGTAGAGAGCGGAGCGGCCATCTTCAGCATGACGCTCAGCGACCGGCAGACGGCGGCAGACAAATGCGAGCTCATGGAGGAGGGGTTCCAGCAGTGCTCGCAGTTCATGCACGGTGCGCGTGTCCGTTTGCGCACGTGCACGCGTACGCGTGTGTGTGTGTGTGTGTGGCCCACGGCACCATACGGCATATGACACACAGTACCTGGTGTGGTGAATAAACATCGTGGCTAGGGAGACGAATGTGGCCAGGTGTGGTGCTGGCTACCCACCCGGTCGTGTGCTGTACTGGTCTTAAAAGATGTTACTCCCTAACAGCATTTTGCTCTGCAGTCCCTTCAGGCTATAGGGGGATATTTGTATTTGGAGAGTAGTCGTGTAGTGATTTATCACACTGCGCTATGAACATGGTGACTGTGTTTGATTCCCGCTCACGGCCAACACCAGTGACTCATCTCATCTCATTGTCTGAAACCGCTTAGTCCTATACAGGGTCACGGTGAAGCCGGAGCCTATCCCGGCAGACACAGGGCGCAAGGCAAGGATATACCGACGATGGGACGCCAGTCCATCGCCGACACCAGTGACTATTATCTAAATTACCCTTGGGCTGACTTAGCCCTAAACACCTGACTGGTGTGGTGTGTATACATCCGCACTCTGGAAAGAGTCAGACGGGCTATATGGTGACCCCTGTCCTTGCACACTTGTATCGGTCGTAGAGTGGTGGCACAATAGTTAGCGTGTTGAGCTCCCGACCTAACGCTCCGGAGTTCATATCTTGGCTCTGGCTGCCGTGAGCGGCGTGGGTGATGTCACGTGTACACGGGTGTGTGCGGGGGTCGCAGGCCTCGAGAACAACCTGGGCCTGATGCACCGCTGCGTGGTATATGCACTGTGGGACCGGCACATCGAGGCAGACGACGAGCTGACGTTTGCCGAGGACGACGCGATGACGGTGCTGCGGCGCGGGGACGAGCTGGAGGACGAGTGGTGGTGGGCACGGCTCGGCGAGCGCGAGGGGTACATCCCCCGCAACTTCGTCGGGGTGCGTATCCCGGAGCTCTGTAGAATATTTCTGGGTTCAAGTCCCGTCTCTGGTGCCATTCTCTGTGGAGCATGCGTGTTTGCTCGTTTCGCTGGGTACTCCGGTTTTTGCTGGGTACTCCAGTTTCCTCCCATAGCTAAAAAAACCCCTCACTCTTTGGATAACATCTTCATATATACCGGAAGCAGTGCCCAGCAGATGTTGATTCAGGCTCACTGCATGGCTGTCTTCCCCCCACCTCCCTGCAGTTCCTCACACCTCTGAATCATTCTTTCTCTTTTCAATGTTGTCATAAATTGTAAATTATCATTACTAAAAGCATTTTACATCTTCAGGCTTGTGGTGAAATAAACCTGCACAATTTTTTAGACTTAAACATACAACGTAAGATTATATTAACGAGTCAAATTTCAAAAAAATGTGCATTTTCTCGTTTTTGTCACCAACAGCTCTTTCCTCGAATGAAAGCGAAGACGAGAGTGGAAGTGTCTTGAGCCAATCCTCGCGATAAATCGCAACTGTGCACTCTTTTATGGAATTCAAACTAATATTGCTCAGCACCCAGCCTTTTCCCAGGAAAAAAACCCACTTCAGCATGTCCCAGCCGGAGAGAGGCACATGCAGAAATTATACTCGCGCCAGTGTCCATGAAATCCCTATCGTTTGAGCAGTGGGGCCCAGTCGAGCCTGCTCAAACCCCTTCCAAATGTCGCCCGTGCGGTGATGCGTGAGCTACAAGCTTGGTCATACAAACCCTACGACGCATCCATCAGCAGCAGTACAGTGGGCTTGTGGGGCCAGGCCCTACCAGTGTAAATTCAAAGGTTTAACAACCTTTCACAATATAGCAACAATTACCTGATTATTATAAAGTATATTGGCAAGGTCTGTGGTGGCATCGGTGACTTTGGTAACATGATAACATTTTGATAAAGATTCTAAACATCATACCCTCGACTCCATTCCCCACCCTCACCACACCATGTCCCCCCCCCCATCACCCACTACAGGCTTTCATGCCTCGTCCGTATATTTTCTCGTAGGTCACTGCTGCCCATTAGGCAGACAAAATTGTTTAGTTTTGTAACATCGTATTCCTCTATGTTGTCACACCGGTTGTATAAATCTCCCTAAATTGTTTGTTTTTCCATTTAACATTTACACTGCCTATGGCCAAATCGCCATAAAATGTGGCATATCTTGTCAAATCCGAGAAGCCAGGCAGGTGGCACCTGACAGGTACTGTGCATGGATTTGTGACTGCCAGACCTTGCCAGTTGTGGGGCTAAGTAAGGGGTCTGGTGATAGCAGTGTCGAGAGTCATCTCTGAGGTCCTCGGTTCTTACCACATGAAGCCCAACTCTCATTTATGGGCAAGCATCCCAATGTTGCAGGACCTTTTTGAAAAAGTCTGGCTTCTCAGTAAAGCTTACCTTGGTAAATAACGTATTGGTCAATAAATGACAAACTAAGTGAATTTGAGGTGTCTTATAAAACTCTGCCATAACCTTCAGCATACTAGAACCACATGCAAGCTAAGTTTCAGCATTGGACAATCCCGGTTCATTCTGGTGCTAATCATGAATCGGATTCATGCACTTGCACAGTCGTTTTTTTTCTTTTTGGCCAAACGGTTGCTTTTTTTAGAGCGTGCGCAGTTAGTATAATTGCCCGAAAATGTGGATGTGAAAAGCTGGACTGGAATTTCCTGTCGAGGCCTGGAGGGAGGTAGAGGTGTCATGCGATGAACATTACTCTCAGGTGGTGGATTGGATGACCCCCCAACTGTATGGATCTGAGGTCACTTTATGGTCTCAGGGCAACCCTGTTTAACAGGAATGTTTGCTCTTCTCTGCAAGAGACTCATGTGTAATTTGGTAGTGGATTGGGTGAACAAAGGAGTAGGTGGGACCTTCATGTGGACAAGGTTCGTGAGTTAATGGTTTATGTAAAAATAGGCGGGGCTAATAGAGGGAAAGAGGAGTTACCCAGCTTGCCATGTGTCTTTGTTGAGCATGCCAGAAATTCGGTACTGTAACTTACATCAAGTGCACAGGCGCCTAGCTCAGACTTGATAAGAGTAGGAAACTTATGAGTTTTTCCTTGTAACAAAGTGTCATGAACCTCCATGATAATCAAATTGCGTTTGAAAATCAAATGTTGTGGAGAGCACAAGGTGGCCTTAATACTGTAGAAGCCATTGAGGCTAACACAATCATAGTGGCTTAATTGTACCACATTAAATATATGAGATTACTGTGTTAATGCGCTAATATTTTTCATTTTCAAATGTTTTATTTTTTGAATATTTTGTGAAAGTAACTGTGATGGTTTTTTAATCTCTTATGGGTGCATACTTTGTATGGCGATATCTTGGTGACATTGGGCTTTTGGCTATGCTGTATGTTTTTTATCACACGTAGTGGCCATTAGTTGATAAATGTGTAAAATGCTTTAATCCAGAGTTATTGGGGTGGAGTGGTGTTAAAAGTGATTAGTACAGTGTGCTATGAACTCAGTTATCCGAATTTCATTCCTCGCCACCCCTGATGACCAACATAGTGTAGTATGGTCAAACAGCTATGATGGCCAACGTGGTGTGAGGAGGCCTTAATATAGCAATGACTTTACAAAGTCTTGTCTGTAAACTTAAAACACAGACCACCATTTCAACAAGCTTTGATGGCTTTTTCTAAACTTTTCATCATTCTTTGAAGTCATTATTGTCTGGATAATTCCTTTTAAAAGCTTTCTTTCGCAACAGCTGTGTCGAGTGTTCCCCCTTTCGCCTTCATGACATTTGGCCTTCCAAGTTTGAGGCATGCTCAGACGTACTGAGACTGCGATGTTACACCTCCCACTGAGATAAAAGAGGGGGAGAGGGGGAACGTCCGACATGGCTATCCCGAAAGAACAGAATTGGAAAGCTGTTGTCTGTCATGCGTGGAGTTGTGAAAGCCTACATCAGTACATTGTCTTTGCAAAGTTTCGGTTATGCTTTAATTGGAATCGTTACTGTACTGTACATAATACATATCATTGACGGTGTTCATAATGTGGTGATTTTTTTTTCACTGAATTCATCTTAAGACAATCACATTGACCCACAACAGCATGGCGGTGGTGATTTTCATCCAACAGATGGCAGGAACCTATGCCACTCTCCAGTCCTCGTGGTCCCCACCATCGTTCAACTCTCTACATGTGGCAAACTCCTCCAAATACAACCGTTACACTCTGCACGTGCAAGATGATTGGTGGACATTAAAAAAAAAGTATTTCAAAGAACTGTTCTCCATACTTGTTCTTTTGGAATAGCCATGTCGAGTGTTTTTATCTCTATCGTGACGTGTTACCTCCCACGTTGGAGATAGGCGTTTCTCCAACTTGGAAGGCAAAATGTCACGAAGAGGAACCCTTGACACGGCTATTATGAAAGAACTAGGAAGAGCAATGCTCATACATCGAACCTTGAAAACCTACAACAGTACACTTATTTTAAATATGGAGAGACCGATATATGACAGAGATTACTTATCTATTTTATGTATATTCTCACAGCAATGCCAATGGTTACTTTGAGTTGTGCAATATAATTTGCATATAACTAGGACTCCTCATATCTAACATTGTCCTCTCCAATAACATATGACACTTCACCAGCATAGGCGGCATGGTGGCGCAGTGGGTAGTGCTGTCGCCTCACAGCAAAAAGATCCCGGGTTCAAATCTCGGCTCGGGTGCCTTTCTGTGTGGAGTTTGCATGTTCTCCCCGTGTCTGCGTGGGTTTAGCCGGGCGTTCTGGTTTCCTCCCACAGTCCAAAAAACATGCTGCTGCATAGGTTAATTGGCTTGCAGGCTAAATTGCCCGCGGTGCCCGGTGATGGACTGGCGTCCCATTGTGAGTACATCCCTGCCTTGCGCCCTGTGTCTGCCAGGATAGGCTCCGGTTCACCGTGACCCTGTACAGGACTAAGCGGTTTCTGACTGATGATGATGATTTCACCAGCATTGGTTCAATCAGGCCTGATGCTGCTGATGAGACACTGTGTGACTCCTGAGGGCACACAAACGGGTTGGCTCCCTCAACATCGCCAGCAGGCCGCCCGCCGACGAGCCCTCATGGTCCCAGCGGCGCGCGCGAAACGGCGGCAACGCCATTCTCACCACATGCGCAGCAGCCACACCAGCGAGAGGACTGAAGACTTCTCTCTTGCAGCGGCTTTATTAACACTATCCGCACAACTATAACACAATGCCTAACACGAACAACAACAATACAACTCACTAACACAACACTACACCCCGTGCTTCATGCGCTAACGATTCGCCTGGCCCTACATGACACCCGCTCAGTCGACAGCTTCCCACACGACTCTCGTTCTTCGCTTCCGCATGTCCCCTTATATCCCCTCAGACCTCTACTTCCAAGTCCCGTCTAACACTACCCCCACCACGTGATGTTTACCATCTCGGGGCATGGTCACCCTTTAGCACACCAGTCAGATCACCTGTCCTCACGCCCGGACAAATCACACAACCCCTCCTCCAATCCGCTCAGTCCCGTGCCCAGCCCAATTGACCCGCAGTAACCTGGCCAACGACCCGACCCGACCACGCGGCACAAGCGTCATCATGCACCCAGCCTGGCACGGTGCGAGGCTTGGCACCGCAACTTAACTGCTCCAGAGTTTGCTTGTACTGAATCATTGCAAATGAAATCGTGAACTTTCAAAGGGGCCCTGCAGACAGATACGTGGAAATGTGGTCTGTATCCAGCTACCTTGTTAAAACTTTAGATCATCCATCAGCTGTTCTACGTCAGGTTTTGCGCACAAGTAAAGAAGATATGCTTCAATTTTATCTGTTCCTTTTTCATAAGAGACGCATTAAGTAGGAATATTTTACATTTGGATTTCTTGTTTTTACACCATTCTCCCAAACACCTGTTGTCCAAACTATATGTTCTGACAAAAATCCAGAAACGTGGGCATAGACAAAGAAAATGGAACGGAAGCTGAACAATGTCGTGAGTTCGCCACACGCTTTGGACATTGCTGTCGTGGGAAATCTGTCTCTCTTCACGCATCAAGTTATTAAAAGTGTGGGATTTTGCCAGTTACATATTCAGTCATATCCGTGTCGGTACAATTAGTAAGGCTGTATAAATATTTCGCTGTGAACTCCCCGGATTATAAGACGCACCCCAAACTTGTACCCGGTGTCACTAAAACTGCACAAAAGCAAAGACAAACACCCACCGTATACTCTTAATAGACTGTAGGGTCGGGCGTCTTTAACGAGTAACACGTATGAAGGCCGGCACAGCACATGAGGTTGGTGGCCAGAACCCATGCCCGGCCGCCTTTGTCTCCCCAGTGACATTGTTTACACACCGCACCCGGTATTCATCTGAGGCTGAGACGACCCATGGGAGACCCGATAGAGTTACAACGATCTGTTAACACACGTCTACGGGATTATAAGAGAACTCCTGACGCTTTAATATAATTACGCAGTCGTGCTAAGGCGCGTCTTATATTCCGAGAAATATATATACGAGTGAAGTGAGACAGAAGCGATTGAAGCCGTGAGCAGAGACCGGAAGCTTCTCAGGCAAGCGCCGTGGTCTCAGAGCAATAAACAATAGCCTGAGACGCAGACACATTGTCGTTCCTAGGCGGTGAATACAAAGCCTGCAGTTCTGTGTAAGTCTAAACGCTAATGTATGTGTTCTTAAAGTGTTAACGAATACTATCTCAAATGTTTAATTGTAAAAGGTAAGGTACATTTAAATTGAGCACGCAAAGGATGGGCTTGCACTGGTTAGGCCCTGTGTGGCCTAGCTAGTCTAGAACTGATTTATTGTATTATTTTTAGTAAAACTACATTACTATAGATAATCTTATCTCATCTCATTGTCTGAAACCGCTTAGTCCTATACAGGGTCACGGTGAAGCCGGAACCTATCCCGGCAGACAGGGCGCAAGGCAGGGATATACCGACGATGTGACGCCAGTCCATCGCCGGGTACTGCGGGGCAATTTAGCCTGCGAGCCAATCAACCTATGCAGCAGCATGCGTTTTGGACTGTGGGAGGAAACCGGAGTGCCCGGCGAAAACCCACGCGGACACGGGGAGAGCATGCAAACTCCACACAGAAAGGCACCCGAGTCGAGAGATTCGAACCCGGGACCTTCTTGCTGTGAGGCGACAGCGCTAACCACTGGGCCACCGCGCCGCCCACTATAGATAATGTTACGTTAATAGTTTTGTATTTCATACTTACGTCGTTTTCGTCACTGAGTTAGTTTCAAATCATTCCAGCTTTGCGTAGGTTAATATACATTGTGGGCGGTAAGTCTGTATACCCTTTTTCTACTGTGAGTCAATGAGATTATGGCAGGGGTATAGAGACTTCCCGCTCACCCGCCCATTTATTATTCAGTATTACGTTATTACAATGCAGCGACAAAGGCGCTAGTTTTACTACAGGTTGTGATTAAATAACATGCAAGTCATGAATATACAATTGAGTCAGAAGTAGTAGTTTTACAATGTAAATTAGCATCTTGCACATTGTGGGCAGTAGAGTGCATCGCAGCCAAATCTTGTTGGTGTACTGTACATCAGAGCTCCGGCGTCCGTGATTCTCGCCTTCAGCAACCCGTTCTAACCATCGTGGTGAAGTATGGTCAAATAACCGCAACGACTGACAGCGTGGGGGAGGGGGGGTATTCATCTGTGGATTGATGGCTTAATCTACATGTAGTCATTATAAACGGCGCTTTGATACTTGTGTGGTGCCAAGCTCCGCCGCGGTGCCAGGCTAGGTGCACCCGAACACCCACACCTAGCGATCGGACCGAGAAGGGGGTCGCGATGTCATGGGGTGAGGGGGGTGTCGTGCGTGATGAACGGTGCCGGGTTCCGCGCGGTGCCAGGCTGGGTGCACCTTGGCATACGCCTAGGATTTGCGCCGGGAGGGAGAGCTGCCATGTGATTGGCTGGGATAATGGGTGACGGGGTGCTGTTACTGGGGGATAGTTGAGCGGGTGGGGGGTTATAAGAAGCTCAGAAAGGAGAGTAAGCTGGTGGTGCTGCTTGTGTGCGGTAAAGAGGATGGACAAACCGGTTTGGGGCGGTTGGCTGGAAGAAAGGGGAAGCGGGTTTGGAAGCCGCGGGCTCACCAGACGGATATATAAGGCGCGACTTGCATTGAGTTAGTGAATGGGAGCTCGGCACTTTAACGACGTTGACGATGCAGAGGGAGAACAATGTGTTGTGGGATGGGAGGGCGCGGCTCGGCGCTGATGTGCTGGCATGTTGGAGAGATCTCGGTTAGCGCCCGCAGCGCGGAGTGTTGTCGAGCTTTTGTTAATAAAGTTGCTGCAAATTGAGAAGCTTCCTGTTCTCGTCCATGGCGCCGATGGTGAGAAGGGCCAGCACGTTCCGGGATCGATGGGCGCGACAACGAGCTGTCTTGCGTTGGAGACCGCACTTGGTGTGTTGCCCAACAATTGCTTACCAAAGCTCTCTTTTGGGACGGCCGTGTCGAGACATTCCGCGGCGTTTCACCTCCCACGTTGGAGGCACCTTCAAGCGTTCTGTGGCTGGGTACTTGTGATTGATACTGACACTCATTCACAAGCAGTCACAGAATGCTTGAAGTTGTCTCCAACGTTGGAGGTGAAATGTCATATCGTGCCGTGAAAACCCATCAGTACAAACGGAACTATTTCAAGAAAAATAGAAGTTGAACGTTATTTTATTGCATGCTCTCCCCGTGTCCGCGTGGGTTTTCGCCGGGTCCTCCGGTTTCCTCCCACAGTCCAAAAGCATGCTCCTGGATAGGTTGATTGGCTCGCAGACTAAAATTGTCCGGCGATGGACTGGCGTCCCGTCGTCGGGTGTATTCCTGCCTTACGCCCTGTGTTTCCGGGATAGGCTCCGGCTCACCGTGACCCTATATAGGATTAAGCGGTTTCAGATAATGAGATGAGATTATTTTATTAATCCCTGATATCGTGTCTGCTACCAATGTTTTGCAGCTGTCATGACGATACCCACTACTGACCAAGCCTCTATTTGTGTTGTGGAAGGGAGGGGGGGTGCCAAGTCATTTCACAGCTGAAAAGATGAGGATCCTCTATGGTGATCAGTCCCACTGAGTGCTGCTCTCCTGGCACCTGAGTTCCACCGGCTCACCGTGACCCCCTGACCTCTCTCGGCGTGACCATGTCTGGAGCGGCCGGATCCCGTGCGGACTGTGAGCAACTCCTCGACCGCTTCCGCCGCACAGACAGCGTGCGCTATGAGGACTTCGCGGCCGTGTGGCGTGACATGAACTTCTCGCTCATTCACCAGTGAGGATTCTGGCTCGCTTTGCCTTCCGTGTGAAGTGTCATTCACTCTTCGTTTTCACTAGTAGTGGTAGTTGTGGTGGACGTTTCATCCAATCATTTTTAAGCGTCCTGACTTGTTTTTGCCTTTCAACATTCATGTCACTCATTCCTTCACGTGTTTAAGCAGTCGTAATAACAATGAACATCTTCCCCGATTCTCTAATGAGAGATCTGAATTGCTCAGTGATCCAGGTGGAGCATGACTACCACTGCTTGATGTCGTGAGCAGTTGTAGTCACGGCCTTATTCACGCTGGTGAAGTTCTCGACATTCAGTAATGATGGCCTTGCTGTTCCTGCCAGCTAAAGCATTACTTGCTGTTTTACATCCTCACGAGGAATTGTAGTCACAGTTGACTTGGTTCCTGAGACCAATTTTTTCTTGGCTAGAGCATCACTCATGCTTCACGTCTTTACGAGTGACATCTTCGTGGTGCCGTCTTGTGTGCAGTGGCTTCACGAAGGACCAGGATCGCAAGGAGTTCACGGAGGAGCTGATTATACTCGCCTCGCAGTACCTGTCCCCAATTTACAGCTTCCAGGTGCGCGTGGGGGCGCTCTACTTGCTTTACGCCATCTACCACACGCAGCTATGTCAACCAAGACGCAAGGCAAGGCTCACAACGTGCCCTTAGATATCTTTCTTGGCACTTGCAGTTTACCCTCGATCAACCGTAGCCCTCTGTATATTAAGATGTTGACGACCATGAAATGCATGTTTATGTGTGGGAAGACACCGGAATGCCTGGATAAAATGCACGCTTGCGCTCATCTTAAATCAAAACCTTCTGCAGATTCGTGTGGCGCTGAAAGACTGGGACGACCTGAGCAAGCTGTACCAGGAGATCGTGGAGCAAGAGCACTATGATGCCGACTACATCTACCGCTCTCTATGCGACCAACATGCCTTCCACTACACCGCCATGCCCACACCGGTGCGGTTCCTCCAACACATACCGACACAGTGTGCACTAGCCCAAATAGAGCGAAACAAAACCAGAAAGTCCGTACAATTCTAAAAGATTAAATTTAGATGTATTGGCTTCCTTGGGCTCTTGGGGTTTGACCATATTGACCATTGGTCATACCATCTACTGCTGTCTGTGCATTGTTGTTTCTTGTAACAGAGAGAGCAGCTAACAGAGAGAGCAGCTAACACTAATGGTTGATATTTGACATCAATTCAGATTGTGATATTTGTCCTCCCACGACACCTGCGAATGTTTCCCTGTTTCCATATTTGCAGTTTTCTGTAGTTGACTTGACTTTGGTTACAAAGTCAAGTCAACTTTGGTTACAAAGTCAAGTAAACTAAAGTGACCTCTGTAAAATGGATACTTTCCAGGCCTCGT
Organism: Mordacia mordax; assembly: GCA_036362905.1. Lineage (NCBI taxonomy): Eukaryota > Metazoa > Chordata > Hyperoartia > Petromyzontiformes > Petromyzontidae > Mordacia > Mordacia mordax. The sequence goes on from JAZEWT010000013.1 coordinate 10,542,459, forward strand.
TGTTTGGTGCTTGCTTGTGAACAAATATTATTTGCTTTGAAAAAAAAACATGGTTGTGTAGCGCACACACAAGATGACCCGCATCTCTGTTTAAATCCCAATTCAGCTGATGTACCGGATGGGGAAGATGCGGAAAATGAGCATATGGAAGGAAAAGATAAATGAGCACGGAGGTCTCCGGCAGGACCACAACCGTGTTTCTAGTGTTGTGAGCGCCGATGCCATGGAGGTGCGTGAACCCTCGATTGCCAGTTAACAGGGTTCTTTTACCATATTTTCTGTCAGCCAACGTAATAAAATGAGTGTGTCCTGTGGGCTACATGATGCCATGTGCCCCCTCTCCATACTTGACGATTGTAATAGTAATTGTATTTCTGAAGTGCCTCTGGCTTAGCCACGGCAAACCAGTATTTACACGTTTCCCTTTCGTTGCCCAATGTCATGACATACGAATTGTTGCGATGCATCAGTCACTATAACAGCTGCACGTTAGTTATTTTTAATAATGGCTACACCTTTGTGATAAGAATGATAATCCTACCATTGTCAGCACTTAAAATATATTTTTATGCTGCATGCGTAAAATTGTGTATGACCGAAACAGGCTGGTATTTTTTGAATTCAAATTGTAGGCTAATTATATGTTTTAGGCGAATGAAGAGAATGATATTCTACAAACGACTGAACGAATGATAAAGACGATACAAATGAGGCGATACAAACAATCGAGTCAATAGAATCACAACCCCAAATTATGACATAGTTCATAGGCCTCTTGGCAGGTGGCGGGGTTAACAGTTAGATGTATTAAAACCGTGGTGTATTGATAATTCCTGTGGTATGTCCCTCGACCTCTTCCCAGGAGCTGCAGAATATCCACGAACACTACTACCACATGAAGTGCGCGATCTCCTCCAGCAAGACCCAGCCAGACAAAAGCCTGAGCCTAGTGCGGGATGATATGCAGCGGGCGGTGAAGAATGTGCTCGACACCTACCAGCTCTGGAGCGACTTGCGCGCAGGCAAGGTCAGGGCAACTTGGTCAGTGGCGTTGCTGTCAAGAAAGAGCGCATCTGGTGTAACTGCACCGTAGGCGTCTAGAGTACTAGGGAACACTGGTGCCCTATTTTCATCCTTTCACCAGGGTCCATGGCAACCACGCTACTCTACGTGACTTGCATACAGACCCGTAGACTCAGACCCATGGGCGTATGCGGTGATGCAGTTATTGAGTTCCAGTTTTGGATTAAAACCTTTCACGAACCTACAATGCCTTGCATGGTGAAGCATGATAAGACGACCCCATGAGCAAACACAGCATGGGAAGGCTTTCATCTAGCAGTGGATTTACAAAGGACCGTACATAATTATTTTTCATTGATTCCCAATGTATTACAAATGTGACTTTTATATGAGTTTTGATTCTTTTCAGTGTGTAATGGAGTTGGTGAGTTAACATTCATTTCAATCCTAGAAACCTGCTAGAGTTGCGTCCATGGGGAAGTCGATTGAAAGGAGTGTGGAGGACGAGGACATGAATTCCACTGAGGACGACGATGTAGTGGTACGTTAAATAATAATTACAGTTAATTACAATTCCACCAAGTGCTCCTCTCTGTAATCCAAACACTGTAGAGTATTCAAGTTGATGTTTACCTATAGCCGTGGTTTCACAATAAAAGTATTTTATTTACAGGGTCGTTCCAGAGGCGAAAAATTTGCAGCCATCAAGAACAAGTTTTACAGTAGTCCGGTAAAGGTGAGAACTGATCCAGAAGCAATGCAACATGAATAACAATTGATCGTTAACATGATGCTTAATACCACGATGCTATGTGACTTTAAGTCGATAACACTCTTCCTTTCTTCATGACATTTAAAAATGTTTTCTTCGTCCCTCCCCCCCAAGGCCCCCCGTTCACGCAGGCATCGGCAAACTGAAATGATTTCATCGGAAGAGAGCCGCTGGAAACACCGCTCGCAAGGGGGAAAACAGAAACAGTCCAGAAGTGGATCTCGTACGCCGAGGCCAGGTTTAATTTGCTTATTTGTTTTCTGCAATTTCATCCCGTTTTCTGTAATCATTGTTATGAGTCAAAGAATCAATCCATAGGTTGTGCAGAGCACCGCAACGCTACAGAGAAGAGGGTATACAATTTATGTAGAAATATTGTTATTTCACAAAAAATGTCAGCAATAGTTTGTGATTGAAGCTCACTGGGTATTTTTTGCTGTGATGATAAACGTCTATCTAATAATCAGCTATCTAATAAACAGCTATCTAATGATCCTGTTAGCATCAGGTGATGAGAAGCATCAACTAGAAACTTTGGCAAAGCAGTGCATCTCCCCCTGTGTGTTAGAAAACGACTAAAGGAGGTGGACATTACAGAACAACCTCTGAGATGTATCCGGCAAGTAAGCAGTGAATCACACAGTGGGGAGCAGCAGAACTCACCCCGGATGTCTGCGCCCCCCCCCCCCCCCCACAAAGATGGGTGGTCGAGCGAGTTGGGGGATGACTGGCACGTCATCCAGGAGGAGACTGCTGGCCCACCGAGCGATCTACTGAGCATGCCCATTATCGAGGAGGAGCCCAAGCGGATGGAGACTGCGATGGGCAGCGAAGGTGCGCAACCTGGATGATGGGTCCTTAACGGATCGTTAATCCAGACTGCATGCTGTTCGGCATGGTGTGCAATGGTTCACTGCTGACGCTGGGAGTTTAGTCAGGAACTGAATCAGAATATCGGACATCATACCGAACGATATTCGGTACAACAATAGATTACATGGGAGAGAGCTATACGGCACAATCCTTAGATTCTACACAGCACTAATGCAAACAGCATTGCAGATGATCTTTTGCGTCTAAGTCATTTATCTTCAAGTTTTGACACAATGGAATGTATTTTCGGCAGGAAAATGCAACATTACCTTGAAGCAGTTGGTAATTTGAATAATCTTAAATAACTTATGGGGTATGCATTAATATGAACTGCCCGCATGTTAACTGCATCGTTACTTTGAACGTTTAATATTTTCCTGAAGCTATTACCCCTCAGCAAATTGTCTCTTGTGTAGAAAGAGAGAAAAACATTGCATAATTTAATGCCAGTTTCTGATTGTGTGTTGCAGTTATGATGAGACCATCAAAAAAGAGACAAAAGACAAAGTGACTTCGTCATCGTAATCAATTTTGTTGTCATCACTGATCAGCAGTCGCCGTGAAGTATCACATTGACATGTAGCTGTGTCATCATCGGCAGCCTCTACCCACCGCGTCGCGAATGCCTTCCCACTTGGTGCTCCATCCATCTCACTGCTGTACGCGAGCTGATTTCATTGCAAAACGCCCTTTATGACGTGTTTCCAAACTTTAACTGCAACTCCTTTGTTAGTCTGGCCCGTCGGCAGTTGTCCCCACTAACCATAACGTATCCTGCCCCAGCCCTCCAAATGTTCTGAGTGGTCAGTGTGATGTCTCTGATTCGTATTTACTCCCAGACTCATGTGGTTTCTCTTTTAGTGTTTCCATATCGTACCACACATGCATCTCTCATCTTTAGCTATAATCCCATCTTGTGGTTCAGTTTCCGTGTTTCTGATATAGTACACGTGTCATAACTGGTGTACAGGGATGAAAATCGTCGTCTTCAAACACACTGTTTTGCAAATCTCCTGAATCAAATGTATCTGTTTAGAGGCATTCCATACTGCTCTTGTTTGTATCTTTGCCTATTTTTACCCCAGTCCACTTGTTCTGCTGTGTCTCAGTTTTATCCCTCAAGAAAACCTATTGTAAAAGACATTGCATTTGAGTTTTGATCAGCGTATTAGCCAGTCCAGATTTTGTAATGACAGTCATGACAACAATAAATAATTATGGTAATTGATTGAAAGGCACAGGGTTTAACGCGAGATAAATATGAAGCAGTATGCTAACTCAGAATCATTAAAATTGTAATTCATACGAGATGATAACTGGCTTAAAAACAAGCATAACATATATTTGGAAACTTATGAAAAATGTAGCCGATGTCACCTGTATAAACCTTTGTATCGAAGAAGCAATTATATATTTTTCGTGTTGTCACTGCAGCAGTAAATATACAAATATATATGTATGGTACCTTTGTTTCTTAATATTCGTACTCAGTTGTCAGCATGTAAGGATATATTGATTTCATCATTTAACATCGGAATTCGTGTTACGTTCCCACCACTCTAACAACATACATTAACGACCTTGGTGCAGTATGGTTCAACAGTCCCGATGGCCAATATGGAGTGGGGAGGACTTAATATGCCAGTAGCTTGACAGCTGTAAGTCATTATTTGTATACATTGTAATGTAATGGGACACCAGCGGTGGTCAGCTACGCAGTAGAATTTAAAAAATGGAGAATATAGAACGCATAGTTTTAATTCGATGTCGAAGGTATTTGTTCGAAGATAAAACGGCTTGGAGTCGGGAGGGGGGGGGTAGTCAGCCACGTGGCAAGCCAACGCCTACCCGCCAGACACTGCATCCAATTAATGAGATTTCTTGTTTTAGAGAGAAATAGAGAACCGTAGGAAACCGCCCGCACAACGTGGGGAGAACACACAAACCCTGCCAGAGACGGTACCTGCTTTCCGTGACGTGTGGCTGTTACTACCGTTGCGCACGGTGCACCAAGCCATTGCATTCCAACATCCTTACATGAGCTGCCCAGCAGAGGGTGTAATGGCCATGTCGCCAAGTGGTGCGTTGCTTGGTTTTCTAAAACAAAACCGTTATAGCGCTGCCTTTTGTGTTGGTTTCACGCTATCAATAGCGACAGTAATATATATTATGAACGCATTGCACGTGTGTTTAACGTGCGCGGGTATGTTTGCGAGCGTGCTTATTCTTTTTGGTTGCAGGAAACGACAGTTGTTTTAGGAGGTCGCTGAAAAATACGGATGAATTTAAGGAAATCTTGAGTTTTCAAAAAAAGCCGCAGCCAAAAAAGGGCTCAACTCTAGTGGACGAGCTGAATCCACCATAGGGCTTGAACAACAGGGAGACCTTTTCAAATTAAAAGATTCCAGCGTCGCCACTGCCTTGTACCAGAGACAGGCGAGAAACAGGTGTGGGCTGTTTATTTTGGAACGAAACGGTGCCGATTTGCGTGCTGTGATGACTTTTAAACCCGTTGTGACTGCGAGTCTTGTACGCTCAACAGCAGCCCTTTACAGAAAACACGTAGCCTTCAAATTAACGATTTGAAGGCAGCGTTACAAAGCAAGCAATTGCAGAGGAAAAGTTAATGTTTTAATTGCGATGCTAGTTTTATTGCGTTGTAGGGAGTAAATTAGCAAAAGCCATACATTATTGATGTTCCATACAGTATATTCAACGCATGGTAATGATAATTGCATTTATAGAGCGCTTTTCACCCGAGGGTCATAAAGCGTTGCACAGAGCTGCAGAGAGAACGGCACTTCGACAACGGAAATCGGCAACAACATTTTTGGTTTTTTTTTACAAATTGCGCAGCTACACTAAGAACCCGGATCCTGAAGTTAAATCCTCCACTACGGATTATACAAGTGGGTAGAAATATACTGCTGAGATTTACCTTTCTCCAACACGCATTTACGAGGGTGGTGAAGTATAGCTAAGCAACCCGCATGACCAAGCGAAATAGTGTATTGACATTTGCCACAAACAGCTGTGGAGAGTTATAGAAGTCATACCCAGTGAGATGAAACTGAAACTGCACTCAACATGATTGTTATCAGCCCCTCCCCCCACACTTATCGTGAGTCGCAGGGGGCCTGGGCCTAACCTGGCAGACCTGGCGCAAGGCACTGCTCAACGGACGGCGGTACACCGGGAGCAATTTAGTAGGCCAATTAACCGAGGAAGCATGTTTTTGGACTGTGGAGGGGAAACAGGACTACCCGACAAAAACCCACGCTGGCACTGGGAGAACACGCAAACTCCACACAATGGCACCCGAGCCAGGATTTGAACCCAGGGGGTTTCCGTGAGGCGGTAGCGTTTCTGCGCCTACTGTGCCACCTTTATCAAATTATTATTGGGCTAATTGTCAATTCTAACGTGAGGGCAATTCTTTCTTGAAACTTTTAGTTTTATTCTCCCGCTGTTTATGCAGTTTTACAAATTAGAGCCTGGCGTTTGTTATTTTTTTCAAGACCCCCCCCCCCCATCGGATTTTTTGGAAATGTAAAAAAGTGAGACGTGGCACAGTGAGAATGTGTGGTTTTCTCAGGACGCATTTCTAATGCAGTAGAATGTTTGAAGATACGTGTTGTCGGTGTAATCTCGTAACAGCCCCCCCCTCCCCACTTAAGGATTTTAATTTAAGTACATCAAAGGTGCTAATGTCACGTGTTAAGAGGTTCCATATCCGGGCCACGTGAAAATCATCTCGTCCTGTCTCATGACCAATCAAAGCAGACCGCAAGGAAAGTCTCCAAACCGTTGGTGCATACCTCTGGCTTAGGAATGGAGCCATGTTGACGGTCTACACCCAGTGGTTGTTTGCTAAACCAAACCTTTGCTTTGAATGTGTGTGAGTGTGTGTGCGCGCCTGTGTATGTGTGGGGTGTTGCGTTACAGCTGGAGTGCATGTTTTCTCTCTCGGCGCTGTGTTTAGTGAGGTTGTCGTGGCATTGTACTGTGCAAACAAGCCCTAAAAGCAAAGGAGGGTATTAGCGAAAGCTTGGAGCTAGCGTAGATGGGCCTCCTCGTCCGTGCCGTTATGTATATAACGCTTACAAGCGTTGTCCTCCCCAGTCTAGACGGTGAAATGAGAACGGGGGCGAAATTTTTGAACGGCTGCCCGCAACATAGCCAAATTCGCCTCCCCTCCCCCACAAACTCCCCAAAGCCTTCGGTTTCCACCCAACCTCTGGCTTCTAACTCCTTCGTTCCCCGCTCTCCCTTACCCTCTCCCCTGCTACATCCCCCCCCTCGCTCTCTGCCACTCCGCTCTTACCCCCACACCCAACCTCTCTCTCCTGGCCTCCTTTTATGCAACATTACACTGGCTGTGCCTCAACAACTTAAATGGTCGCAAAGTCAGACAACAGACAATTGTGGCAACTGACCCACGTATATTGTATTTTGTAATTTTAACCCTGTATCTTCCCTGAGAGCCGCGCGTACCTTAGTAAATATTTGGCCAATTTTCACGGAAACGGAATTACTCCTGCACGGGACGCAGAACCTGATGAACCGAGAAAGTTAACGCGGGCGTCATTTCTAAATGTTTGCGGGGGGGGGGGTGTGGCAGCGGTGTAGTCGCGCCGTCCACAAACTCGCTGGCTTGAGTTCATTTCCTGACCTGGTCCCCGCATTAAGCGACACTGAGCAGGATCAGTGTTCTAACTAGTCCCGTTGACCTAAACGGCGTGCGCGGCTTAAGGAGCCCACACCGTCCCTCCAGCCAGCGATGGACTTGTATAGTATTTGTAAATGGTTTTACACCATATGCTGTTGTTGGTGGACCCTGGACAGTGCTTGCTATTTTCAAACCCAGGAATTTCTCTAATGTAAAGATGAGTGTCATGTATGCTATTGATGTTTTCAGTTATATTTGACCTTGTGTTCTATTTGACACATGAGCTGCTGCCCAATTTCTGATGAACTCTGCGGCGTTAGTGTAAAGATGATTTACGGGTCGGTCTCGCCCAGTTGGCCACAATGCCACATGTGTGACGGTCTCATTGTCAGTTTATAGTGATGGCCTTTATAACAATGAATATCCGTACACCTGAGACGACCATGTACGAACTTTCAGCTACAGGATCGCTAATATTGAAAGTCGCTCAACACGGTTTTTTTAATATACAATTAGACACTTGTTTATTAGACAAATGTGGAAAACGAAAGAAGGCTGTACTAATATGGCGTGGTTTATATTTCAATATAGTTACGTACACTCAGAGGCCAAAGAAAGTCGGTAAGACATGTAAGCTACTATCACCCCTCCGTACAGTAGTACACGTGCGTATACAGGAGAGCCCCGTCGACCGTGTCACATTTCCCGTTCGCGGATTTGCTCCGAACCTGTTTCCCAGGAATACAATTGGCGTGGTCGGTGAGGATCCCTCCTTTATTCTCTCCTAGTAGCCGCGGTGGGAGATCGCTTATGCTAACGGAATATCACGATTTGAATAAAAGCGATATAAATAGCGGATTTACATAACGATGGCCATAGGGGACAATTTATTGTTCGCAGTCACACGGCTGTGTGCAGCGAGTGGTCTCAGGGCGGAGTAAAGGTGGCCTCCCTCGTGTACCTCATGCATCCACATCCGCCAGATCCCCCCGCACCACTCCTAACCATCTGACCTCAAAGTCCCGGTCCCACCTAGTCCTACCGCATAATAATCCCTGCCATCACCCACACACCCTTGCCGTGGGTCTTGTGAGCGTGTGTGGAGAGAGCGGTGTAGCGCCGCGGTTAGCGCACTGTGGCCTCTGTTACAACCCGGCTCGCCGAGCTCGATTCCGAACCACGGCAAACATCGACGGTTCAAATATCAGCAAACTGGTGTTCCACACAAACTACCACGTGTTCACTACAATAGGGTTCTCAACCTTTTGCACCTCGAAGCCAACTTTGTGTTTGGTCTCCACGGACCACGAGGTGGCCCACTGGCTGAGAATTGCGGCACTCGAACCGCAGGCGCCCCAACAGCCTGCGCGGCTACACGGGGGACCTTTGTCTTTTCACGAAAACATGGAGCCCCCTCCCCTCGCTCGGCGCGTCTCGCCCTCATTTCTCCTCTTCCCCCTCCCCGCGTCTCTCTGCGCCCTGTTCATGTGACCCTCTTCTCCGCCAGCTCCCATTGTGCCTCTCCGCTTCGCTCGTGAATAGCGACGCAGTGTTGGGGAGATAGATTTTAAGGTTCGATAGCGGCAGGAGTTGAACAGAGGCCTCGGGTCATTCCCTGCGCGAGGGATGATGTGGACTTGGCTCCATAAATGTAACCAGAGAGACAGCTACCGATAGATGTAAACACGGAACAATATACTGCCAAAATGATCCCCAATATAGCCTTAACAGGCTGCAGGGTCAACTGCCATTAGCGAACACCTATGAAGGTTGACACGGCATACTACGGGGTGGTTGACCAGCACTACGCTCGGCCGCCTTTGTTTCCCTAATGGCGATGTTTACACACTGTCCTAGGTACGTATTTGAGGTTAGTTGAGTCGACCTAGGGAGGAGGCCCAGGACTGGTTGGGGAGGCGTAAGCAAGGAAGAAACAATACAAAGGAGAAGCGGTAACATCGAGGCAAAATGTGATAATAGCAAGCATCGCATGAAGTCGCGACGCGAATCGTAACATTTCCTGGAACTACTTTGGGAGGCTGGGAGGTTGAATCATTCTCCCCTTGCCCGGTTGCTTACGGTGGATCCTCTGTGAAAGTGTGGTAGGGACTGTGGTTCACTTAAGTCAGGGGCTCTCAGTGTCTTGCGCCTCAAGTTAAAACTTGTCCCACTTGGGTCTGGTCTCCACTAGGTGGCGCTGGCGGCCCATTCATGGGTCACGACCCACCGGTTGAGAATAGTGGGCTTAATACACGTCTTGTAATTCCTTGTCGTTTTCACATTCGCGGGCAGCTTCTTCCCCCATCTGCGTGCATCAAACATCCCAGTGTCCCATACGACACGACAACAGTACCACCTAAATATGCACGGAGCGTGAGTTCGACACCGTCTCGAGACGCTGCAAGGACACAGTGGAGACTATGTCGATTGACAGGCTCTCTGTGAGCCTCTGGGTCCATACGCTGGTATATGGGTCTAAGTCAAAAAATGGTTCTGCATGTAATGTATTGATCCGTGTGATTTATAGTTCTCCGTGAGGATACGATGTAGATGTACGATGCACAGACAGCTGCCGCCACATCTGCGTACAGTAACAGAGAACATATAAATAGATATATTTAAATAAAAAATAAATCAACATAGTCCGTTAGAAGCAGGCGATTAAAAAGTAAGGTCGAGAACCAGGAATTGAACAGGGGCGGGGTGTCGACAGCACGGATAGCTGAGCGACAGCGGGCTGTTGGGGGCGATGGAGTTCTGTTTTGGTGGATGGGGTTCTATTGTGTACTCCACCACCCCCCACTCATCATCCGCCTTTCTAACTCACTTGCCCCCCCCCTCGCAGTGTTCCACCCCCACGGCAGCCGGTCCCGCGGGTAACGGATCCAGATTTCGAGTCATTCCTAATCGAGCCGCGGGCTTTACCTCGTAGCGCTGCGATCGTGAACGGACTGCTAAGGAGCGTTCGCCAACATTGCCACACCTCCCCACCATCCTCCATCAACCCCCACCCCCTCCAGCTCCCCTTCACCAAAACAGCAGCCGGTCGCTCCCCCTCCCTCCACTCGTCCCCCCATCTCCCATCACCTCCGCTCCCCAACCCCCCATCATCCTTCCTCCCATCCCCCACCACCACCCCTACCTCACCTTACAACCTCGCTCACAGACGCACCCACCCACGCACGCACAACGCGCGCGTGTGTGCAGGGGCCTTGCAAACAGCACTTGCCCCAAAAGCCCCTTGAAGGCTATATGGGGGATATTTGCTTTTTGTACTTATATGGGGAGCAGTAGTGTTACGTTTAATGATGCGCTACGAACCCGTCATCCTTAGTTTGGTTCCCGACCACGGCTAATGTCAGTGGTAATTATCTGAACCGGTTCTGGACTTCCCCTGGGTCGAATCAGCCTAAAATATGCAGCTGGTGGGTAAACAAAGGCGACCCACCGTGGTGTTGGGTCGCCTTTGTTAGCGAGCGCCTATTAGTTCGGTCTTAATAGGCGCTCGCTAACAGCATTTTCTTCAAGTTTACATATGCAGCCTTCCGACCACACCGCGCGGTGTCGTGGGTGTTAGACCATTATTTGTTAGGGCGCCCGGTGAAGTTGGGAGTGTAGAAGTATAGTACAACAATGTGTATCGATACAGTGTCCTCCACCTAGTCCCGCAGCCTGAAGCATTCAAGCACTATCCAGGCTCAACATCTGCTTAGCTTCTAAGACCTGACGAGATCGGGCACGTTCCGTATGGCCTGGTCGCAAGCACATGTTTGTACGTACGGTCATGCCACCACAACATGGTTCCATGCTACCGATGAAACGATAACGCTGCTCGACATATTCGGAGTGAGACCTCCGTTGCCAAACCAGAGACCAGGTACATGAACTCCTCAACCCTATCTCGGTGGAACATTTTTAATCAGAGAATCGCGTGCTCGGTGTGTCAAAGCAGATGTTTCGGTGAGGTTGATGGTCAGGCTGTATGTTCAATAGCGGTGCGGCGTGATAATCCCTACGCTGCAGTTCCCCACATGGAAGACTACACCGCCTACACGCTACGATACCGCGTTAAGCCTTAACAAACTGAGGTCACGTACTGTTTGCGATCACCTATGAAGGTCGACACGGCATGCGAAGAGGTGCGTGACCAGCACCATCTTCGGTCGTCTTTATCTCCCTAGTGACACTGTTTACACACTGGACTCATTTGTGGCTGAGTTAACCTAGGTTCAGAGATAAGTTAAGAAAACTGTCACTGGTGTTGGCTGTGAGCGAGCTTCGAACTCGGGTTGCCAGATTTGTAGCCCAGCTACAGCTCCCACACCATCCTGCACAGCCACCTACATACGCAGAAGCAAGGGGGAGACCTCTACCCCTACACTCTTCTATACATACATGAACATCCCCCCCAATCCCGCCCCCAACGCTCCTACACAGACGTACACACACACTGCCAACATACACGACTATGCCCAAACCACACACCCGTGTGCACGCTAACCCCAGCCCATTTAACCCAACCTATACACATAGCTATCCTCCCCTCCACACACACGTATATACATAGATCCCCTACCCTCTACACACACACATCTACCCAGACATATACACATACCTATCTTCCCCTCCACTCACACACATTTACCCACACCGACACACATACCTATGCTCCCCTCCACCCCATTCTACTCACACCTATACACATAATAATAATTATAAAATTTGCATTTATCGAGCGCTTTTCACCCGATGGTTACAACACACTGCACGGAGCTGCGGAGAGAACGGCATGTCAACGACAACAAGAACAAAAAATCAGCAAAAATAACGTTTTCTTCGGGTTTTTTCAAAACATCCGAGCTGTGGAGAAAACGGTATGTCAACAACAATATCAGGACAGTTCAACTGAAAGTAAAATAATAGTAATAAATTATAGGACATAAAGTAAGCAGAGAAAAAATAATAATTCTTCAACAAATATGGAAGGAATACATGTTCCCGAGTAGGCGCAGATCGGCAGAAAGCCATCATCCCAGCACGACAACATTGAGCCGCATCAACAGTCCTAGCCAGAAGGCTTTAAATCCTTACGGAACAAGTGAGTCTTGAGATGGCATTTGAAGATGCCCAAGGACTCAGCTGATCGAATCACCAATGGAAGGGAATTCCAGAGTTTGGGAGCAGCACGCAAGAAGGCTGTCCTCAATCGAATGGAGGTGCGATCTGGGCACATGCAGCAAGCCCGTATTGGAGGATCAAAGTTGTGTTGAGGTTGCCTGAAGTAGATCACGGATGTATGTTGGAGTAGCGCCAGTGAGAGCCTTGTAGGTGAGGAGGATCTTGAATTAAATGCTGTATTTAGCCGGTAGCCAGTGGAGAGACGTCAGTACTGGGGATATGTGATCGTGGACGGGTGTTCAAGTGAGGACTCCAGCAGCCGCACTCTGCACACGTTGGAGACGATTAATTAGGTAGGCAGGGTTGCCAGGGAGCAGTGCATTGCAGTTATCGACTCGTGAGGCGATAAGCATGTGTATTAGCTTCTCAGCATCGTCGGGTGACAGGATGTTGCGCAGTCTGGCTATATTTCTGAGATGGAATATAGGCTACCTTCGTCACCTTGTTGATGTGTGTCTCGAAGTTGAGGCAGGAATCAAGGGTCACACCTACACTCCGAACTGCATTACATACCTATACTGCCCTCCATACACACACCTATACAAACGTACACACACTATCTTCTACACACACAACAATCGCCGTTCCCCACTAAGCGGCGGCGACGTCACAACGGCCCCTTTGCCAGGCCATGTGCACTTTGAAGCCACGTAAATTGTCGATGGATCGCCGACAAGAGGTCAAGGACCAAACCTGAGTGTTGCGGGTTGTCTGACTAAAATGACGGCACATGCACCACCTGTGCTCCCAACTGTGCCAACTCGCTGTGTTTTAGCCACCCGGCGCTCTGCTCGTTGTTGTGAACGTCGCTCCTCTGCCCTCCATCGTTGTTGGAGCTCGACTGCCTCCAACTGCCCAGTAGTGTCCCTCACGGTCCTCCACCACAGAGGTCGATTTTGACACCGCTGATACCAGTCTTCAGCAAGTCCTCCTCCTGTGCCACATCGGTTCCTCTTCTCCAATCCATGCCATGCCCGTTTAGCCCCTAGATCCGGCCAAACAAAAGCTACTTGGGCATGCGCTGCCTGAGCATGCAGACTACATGACCCATTCACCGCAGTCTCGCTAGCTAAAGGAGCCCACCTATGGGACCCTGTCAAGATCGTTCGAGAATTTATGAGCTCTTCACACAATCCAATCTGGTCAAACTCAGGACGGATCGTAGACAGGCCAGCTGGAAAGTTTAAACTCAGCGCAGATGTTCCACCGAGGGTGTTTCCATTTCACAAGCATAGGGAAGAAAGGGCATGACTGCAGCTGAGAAGACCAGAAACTTCGTGGGGAGCGACAAGCCAGGTAACTTCTTCAGAGCGTTACACAGCTGGCGAAACGATAACGCCGTCCGACTGATTCGGAGCGAGACCTCCACTGCCAAACCGGAGCCGGTCATAGGTACACTACCTAGATTTGGAAACTTCTCCACTTTCTCCACACTTGTCTTATCACTCATGGAGAGCTGAAGGCTGAGGTATCTGGTGGCACAACATACCTAGGCACGTGCTTGGTTTTGGTGGGGCTGATAGTAAGACCCGCCTCTTCGTGGTGCACTCTAGGTTCAACAGCAGAGTGAGCGGCAATCACCAAATTGTCAGCATAAATAACATGCTTGGCGAGTAGAGATCCATCCATTGACCACACCCGGGCATCGATTAACCTCCCATTATACCTATACAAGATGAAAATTTCATTGGTACATTCATAGTATATCCATAACTACGTGGGTACATGATATAGGAGCCAGAGGGCTGGAGCGACTTGGAAGGTATCGGGGTCTCTGGCTGTGCCCTGCAGTGACTGAGCTCCTACCTCACCAACTGGAAACAGTTCGTCAGCCTTGGAGGATAAAACTCAGAGATTCATCCTGTTTTGTCTGGATTTCCTCAGGGTTCAGATCTTGGCCCACTATTCTTCCATATCCTGCATAGCCTCAATCTGCACTGCCATTGCTATGCCAATGACATCCAAATCTATATCCATGCAAAGTCATCCATCAATGCTTCTGGACTTTTCATGTCTTCCTCACTTTCAACCGTGAAGGCCTGGCTCAATTCAAATTTCCTAAAACGAAATTACCACAAAACTGAAGTTTTGCTTGTCAGAACCCCACACCAATTGTTCAAGGCTGAACCTATACAACTGATGCTTGACGACCAGACCACTGAAGTTGCTAAGGCAGTTCGGAGTCGAGGTGTGACTCTTGATTCCTCACTCAACTTCGAGACAGACACAAAAAAGGTGACAAAGATAGCCTATTTCCATCTCAGAAATATAGCCAAACTGTGCAACATCCTGTCACCTGCTGATGCTGAGAAGCTCATACACATCTTCATCTCCTCAAGAATCGATTATTGCAATGCACTGCTCCCTGGCACCCCTACATACCTGATCAATCGCCTTCAACGTGTGCAGAATGCGGCTGCTAGTCCTCACTCGCACACCCATCCATGATCACATATCCCCCGTACTGATGTCTCTCCACTGGCTACCGGTTAAACACAGGATTGAATTCAAGATCCTCCTTCTCATCTACAAGCGCTCTCACTGGTGCTGCTCCAACATACATTCGTGACCTACTTCAGGCATCCTCCTCAACACGACAACTTCGATCCTCCAATACGGGCTTGCTGCATGTGCCCAAATCGGACCTCCATTCGATGGGTGACAGAGCCTTCTTGCGTGCTACTCCCAGACTCTGAAATGCCCTTCAAATGGAGATTCGATCAGCTGAGTTCCTGGGCATCCTCAAATCTCGTCTCAAGACTCACTTGTTCCGTTAAGCTTTCAAGCCCTCTGGCTAGGACTGTTGATGCAGCTCAATGTTGTCATGCCCGGATGATGGCTTTCTGCCGACCTGCACCTGCTCGGGAACATTCATTCCTTCCTTATTTGTTGAAGAATCATTATTTTTTTATCTGCTGACTTCATGTTCTTTAAGTTATTGCTACAATTTGACTTTGAGTTGAACTGTCCTGATGTTGTTGTTGACATGCCGTTTTCTCCACAGCTCGGATATGTAAAAAAACCGTTATTGTTGCTGATTTTCCGTTCTTTTGTCATTGTTGTTGACATGCCGTTCTCGCTGCAGCGCTTTGTGACCCTCGGGTGAAAAGCGCTCTATGCATGCAATTACTATTATTAATCGATATTATTATTATCCCTGTCGCTCCCCCATGGTCAGCAGGGAATGAATGGCTCTGACTTTCGACTCGGGATTGCCTAACATCCTTAATGATTGAGAGCAGAGAGTTAGGGACGAAGAACAAACCTACAGCCCTATTGATGGTATCGTAGGTCAATAAAGCAACGATGCAGGTCCAGTTAGATTTTCCTACATCTCTGTTGGAGCAGCCGGAAAAGCAGAGAATATGGCGTCTGTGCTGGACCGCCCCGGCCAGAAACCACATTGGGGTTCCGCAAGTCTCTTATCAGCGTCATTGGCAAGACGATGTTGAATAAATCGTTGCCAGGACCTTTCCATTGAGGAGGAAGATGCTCCTGTAGTTACAATAATAATATTTGCATTTCTAAAGCGCCTTTCATTCGAGGGTCACAAACCGCTGCACAGAGCTATAGAAAGGACTAACAACAACATCAGAATAGATCCATTAAGTAAAATAATGCCTATAAATCAATTAAGGACATCAAAGCGAGAGTAAGTGAGTGGGTGGGTAAGCGGGCAAAAGACTGAGCAGATGCGTGAGCGAGTGAGTGCGCGAGCAAGCAGGTGAGTGAGCAGGTGAGTGAGCAAGTGATTGAACGGACGAGTGAGTAATTAGGCGCGTGAGTGGGCGGGTAAGCGGGCAGTGAGTGCTATTTTCGAGGAGTATGGTTGAATTTCTGGAGCTCGAGGGGGCGACTGAGCAAGCACGGATGATGGAGGAGGTGGCAAAGCTACAGCAGCTGCTGCAGGCCATGCAAGCCACGGTGGAGCTCAGACATGGTCAGATCACGGAGCTGCAGCACCAAGTCAGTACACCACCACCCTTAACCGCGTCTTATTCCCCGATTGTATACCTCTTTTTCTGTGTGCGTTGTGATGCGAGACCAACAATCCATCAGGAATTCTTGCAGAACCCTGCACAATGGAAGGATCACACGCAAATAATCAGTGGGGTCCCTCTTCTTTAAGAGCAGGACCACTAGGGCATCCTTCCAATCCTGCGGAACCCGTCCTGTCCTCCAGACTGTTGTAACGCTCTCATATAGGGCAGTCTGCAGACAGCGAAATGCTCAAGGAAGGTGGTATCTGTCTGCAGACCCCCTATACACACATCTATACACATAGCTGTCCTCTCCTAAAGGCAAAGACCCTGTACAGCCTTAACAGACTGTAGGGCCAAGTGCCGTTAGCGAGCACCTAAAAAGGTTGATACGACACACGAGGAGGTGGGTGACCAGCAGCACCATGCCCGGCCGCCTTTGTCTCCCTAGTGGAATTGTTAACGCACCGCACTAGATACTCATTTGAGGCTGAGTCAACCTAGGGGAGGTCCAGGATCGGTTCAGAAAATCGTCACTCATGTTGGCCGTGAGCGGGTTTCGAACTCGAGTCGCCGGTTTGTAGCTCAGCGAACCGCTGCGCCACTGCTTCCCACCATAGCTATCCTCCCCGCCGCATCTACACACCGCAACACACAGACCCACCGCTCCACACGCGTCGACTGCCCCCCCCCACACACACACATAGCTAAGACAAAGATCTCCCGTATAGCCTTAACAAATCGTAGAGTCAAGTGCTGTTAGCGAGCACCTATGAAGGCTAGCACGGCACACGAGGGGGTGCCTGGCCAGCACCACGCCCGTGGCGATGTTTACACATACGACCAGGTTCTCATGAAGGCAAAGTCGACCTACGGGAGTCCCAGGACGGGTTCAGAGTATGGTCACTGGTGTTGGCCGTGAGCGGGAAATTGAACTCGGGTCCTTAGCGCGACCAGCGCTCAAGCCACCAACACACAAATCTGCCCCTTTCCCCATGCACACACGTGCACACACTCCCCCCACACGCACACACATCAACCTCGGTACCACCCCCCCACACACAAGCTTACCGCACGCACGCTTATACTACCCCCCAACACCCCTACACACACACATACTTACTCCCTGACACACAGCTACCCACAGCACCGCATACAAAGACTAAGATCCCCCGTATAGCCTTAACAGGCTTCAGGGTCAAGTGCCGTCATCGAGCACATATAAGGGTCTACACGGCACACGAGGAGGTGAGCGATCAGCACCACGCCCGGCCGCCTTTGTCTCCCTAGTGGCGATGTTTACATACCACTGCACTGGGTGCACATTTGAGGCTGAGTCGACCTAGGGGGAGGCCCAGGACCGGTTCATAAAACCGCCGTGAGAGGGAATCGAAGTCTGGTCGCAAAGGTTGTAGCCAGCGCGCTAGCCACTGAGCTACCGCACTACATACATACCCTCAGAACCCCATACACACATCTTTCTACTCCCGCGGTACCCCATACACACACATCTACCCACTTTAAACACACACATTTAACCA